>JAQGAO010006839.1:0-11870 GCA_034697705.1 Ommatoiulus sabulosus | reverse complement strand
CCACGTTTTCCGAGTACAAATTTGCAAAATTTTCCACGTTTTCCGAGTACAAATTTGCAAAATTTTCCACGTTTTCCTAGTACAAATTTGCAAAATTGTCTACGTTTTTAAAAAACAAATTAGCAACATTTTCTAGGTTTTCAGAGTACAAATTTGCAAAATGTTCTAGGTCGTCCATGTAAAAATTTTCAAAATTCTCTAGGCATTCCAAGTACAAATTTGCAAAAGTTTCCACATTTTTTCTATGTTATATAGTTTTCAAAATTGTCGTTAGTTAATTTTGAAAAATATTTTCCAATGTCGATTTTACAAAATATGTCAATTATTCACGTTGACATTGGTCAGGGACATTTTTTTAAAACAGGGAAAAGTCGAGGACATTGCAAATGAAATTTCTGGGAGCGAGTGTATGCCTCGCTCGAAAAACATTTTAAGTCTTCGTTATTTGTGCTCTAGCCTCTTAACGTCCACTTGTCTCGCCATCTTTCACGTTTCTCAACTGACCATTCCGCTCCTAGACCCACTCGTTCGGACATTATACTCGGATCTTAAACATTTCACACAATTTCTGCCCCTCAAATTCCTTCAAAAGTTTTAAAAAAACGACGCTGAGCCACTATCTCCTCGGACTCCATCTTTGTGCACCAATTTTAAACACCTGTAATTATTAGAAACGTATCTTTTTAATGTTGAAATATGTTCAGGACTTTTGGAAGAATTTTTCCAACACATTTCATCAAATTCCATGCAGCCGTTTTTTCAATTTTTTGAAATGATTGCGGAAACTTAATGAACACCCCTCGTATATCTATTTGGAAATATTAAACTCTTACAATGAATCTCAACTTCCGTTCCAAAAAAAAAACAGCGTTGATGAGGTTACCTCTTCCCCGTTTTTTTCGGGAGATTCCCCACCGAAAAAATTCAACGATTACTAATCTGATTAATTTTTTTGTGGAAAACGATTGAAAATGAGCTGAAATTTCTTCACCCATGATGCCGTCCTGTTAACGTTAACGAGGCGTTGTTCCCCGGCGTTTATTTCCCACGCTAATCGTCCGTTAGCGCGCCAATGCCTCTATTGTTTACTTTTATTCACCCGTTATATCCTCGCTAATTTTCGTCATGTTTCATTACAGTCGGACAAGTGGAAAACCTAACGCCCTTTTCTGGGGAAAATACTTAATTTCCTGTTTTAATCGTTCTATAAAAACAAGTTGTTTCGCACTCGTGGCGATAAACTAATGAGAGGAATTTCCCACGTTGTATACTTTTTTGTTTTTTTGTTTAGTTCATGAACTTTTGTAGGATATGAAAACAATGAAAACAAATGACAATACTAGGTAATGAACTCAAATCCATCATATCTTCTACAATGACACTTCCGTGGAACCTCATTAAGAAGAGCTCGCTTTTATCTACGAATTCCTGATACTACGAACTCATTAACGATCCTCTTCATGAGGTATAGACGAATATTGTTAATTTCTTAGTTTAAGACGAATTCCGTATTGGGATACTACGAATTTTAGGCTAAAACGAATGACTTTTCGAGTTTCCGAGCATTTGCGCTACGTTTCGTTAAAACGATCTTTAGACAATATGAAAAAAGATACGCTATAACGGGCAATTCCACGATAAAAGTTGCAGCACCTTCGATTTTTCCCGTTTAGGTGACTTGATTTCATCGTTTTCGTTAACTGAAACATTATTTTAATCGCCGATTAAATAGAGATACTCAGACGGAGGCTTTACGAGTGACAGTTTTGGTAGACGTGAAGTCACGTGTGCAACAGTAACGCCTTCATTGGTTTAAAAACGGCAATTAATACCAAATCACTTTTTAACCAATGTGCGTGTCGATTTTGCGCACGTGATTTCATAACTACCGAAAGTGCCAAGCGTAAAGCTTTTGCCTGACTATATACGTAATGAATTCACATTTTCGTGTTGAGAACCATGCATTTTACTCCAGGGTTCTCCCAGACATGGAACACCTAAAAAGTCAGGGATAAACTACTTATTTTGAAAAAAGTCAGGAAAATTTCAACGTATTAATTAATGTTGTTACATAGAAAAATAAATGCTTTTACGTGGTTAACTTGGTGTACAATTTCAAACTTTAAAAAAATTTATCAGTACAAATTTTCAAACTTTTCAACAGTTTCCGATCACAAATTTGCAAAAATTTTCACCTATTCTGCTTAATATGCTAAATTTTAAAATGTTTTCGAGACTATAGATTCGTAACATTTTGAACAGTTCCCGAGGAGATATTTTCAATTTTTTCAACGGATTCGGAGGACAAATTGGTAAAATTCTCAACCTTTTCAGAGTACAAATTTGCATAAATTTCAAAATTTTCCGAGTACATATTTGCAAAAATGTCAACATTTTTCGAGTACAAATTTGCAAAAATGTCAACATTTTCCGAGAACAAATTTGCAAAAATGTCAACATTTTCCGAGTACAAATTTGCTAAAATGTCAACATTTTCCGATTACATTTACATATATGTAACATTTTCCTAAACTTTTCATGCTAATTTTCGTGGATAACATTAGCATACAGTATGTCATTTGTGTCGTAGGTCATGGAAATTTGTTTGTAAACCTGGAAAATTCAGGAAAGTTGAATCTGACATTTCTGGGTGTGGGGAGAACCTTCATTTCGTTAAGTCTTCCACGTTAATTTTTTAATAAACTGATAAACATCAAATAGTGTTTCAATTTTTGTTATATGTTTCGGATAAATTTTGCTACAGGTGGCGTTTCGCGCTAGCTTTAAACTCTATATACTTTAATGGGGGTGGCGCCATCTGTTTCAGTCATAAATCAAGACTTATAAGAGCCCGGATTATTTTCCACATTTTCGCATTTCGGGGCATTATTTAACATTTTCCTCTCTGTTTTTTGGAAAGTTGTAAACCGTAAATTTCCGCGCGTTTTTTTCTTCTGGAAATATATCATTAGTGAAATTAGGCGGAAGCGGAAGTGTGAGCGAGAAAAGCGTTTTATATATATTTGCCTCTAATCCGGATTAAGTTCGCTTCGATGAATTTTGGGGAAGAATTTTTTTTGTTGTTATTTTTCAACCTTTTTTCGGTGATATTTTGTAACGGGGGAAAAACAAGGTTGATAACACCTGAATGAGTCGTAAAATGTCGATGAGAAAACCTTAGTGTCATTACGGCGCTTGGATTCTGTCGGGGAAATTACCCTCATCTTTAATGAAGCTGGCAAAACAAACTACGAACCAAATCGCTCAGAAACTGCAAGAAAAAAAAATATGTTTATAAATATGAAAAATAAATTAGTGGGGGGAAGTTGAATAGGCTAAGGGTGACGTGTCTGGATTAACGTTTGAGTGAGCAAAAGGGTTAAACGGAGGGGGGGGGGAGGTGTTTAATAGAGACCAGCCCCCACCCTTTCAGAGATGAGCTCTACAAAATTGCATTAATTAATTAAGCGATGTACATTGTCTTCACATTTTCCAATTTATTATTCATTTAGGAGAACTTGCGACGTTTAAGTCTTCTTGTAAGAGTAATCATTTTACAGATATGCATTCGGAATAATAAACAGTCATTAAGACGAAGACGAAATGACTTACGATTTTTCGTTATGGGGTGCACTGGATGTCACATTACTACGGGGTACACCTAGACCTGGAACACATGGAATTTGAAAATATCTGTAAAAGTCAGGGAGAAGTCAGGGAAGAATGGCTTACTTTGAAAAATTCGGGGAAATTCAACGTAGTTATGTTGTTGCGATCCAAAATTAATGCTTCTACGTGGTTAGCTTAGAGCCCATTTTCCGAGTAGAAATTTGCAAAATTTTCCACATCTTCCGAGTACAAATTTGCAAAGTTTTCCACGTTTTCCGAGTACAAATTTTGAAAAAATTTCCCGTTTCCGAGTACAAATTTGCAAAATTTTCCACATCTTCCGAGTAGAAATTTGCAAAATTTCCCACGTTTTCAGACTACAATTTTGCAAAATTTTCCACGAAATTTGTAAAATTTTCAAAATAATTTCAAGCACATTTTTTAAATATCTGTATGTTAATTTTCAAAATTGTCATTAGTAAATTTTGAAAAATAAAATTTAAAATGACATTTTCCCTTGACATTGTTATTGGCAAGGGAAAATTTTATAAAACCTGGAAAAGTCAGGAAAGCTGAAAATGAATTTTCTTGGGGAACCTTTCAAAATAATTTCTGAATTTCTTGAATTATTTGCTATTCATATCCTAAATTGAAATTATCGAAAATGGTTGTTTTCGGGATAAAAATGTCGAACATTCGTTTTTGCAAAATAATTTCTTAAATGTTGAGGCGCAAAATCGTCTGTAGACGACCTTGCAATGTACCGGTCGGGGTGTCGTACTTAGTAGAGCAGCCCCCACACTGCGAGCTATTGAGACTCATCCTTAACGACTGGAAGATTTTTCTGCAACTCGACCAACAAGACAGGCAAGTCAGTTTATCGCAATTCGAACTTTTACGGGCCTCAATTAATTGACCCTTTCAAGCTTAATATACTGTATATAAATGAAGAACTAAAAGTACTACAATAAATTACAATGTCTGAAAAATATTTTTATGCAGCAATTAAAAATATTCATTTTTCTCATTAGCTATTTTAAAAGTAAAAATAATGTAGAAAAAAATTGTAATTTATTGTTGGTGTTAACACCAACCACGTGGTTTAATTTTGGATGTTTAGCCATAATGTGGATACTAAATGGACAATTACAAGTACATGTATTTTGATTTTGATCATCTGTAGCACGTTTTCGACTATGCAAAATGTATTCTGATGAAATTACTTGAAATAATTCCACCCAGAGACACAGATGTCTTAAAGTTGTCACACAGTATAACTCTTCTGTAACTTTTGATGCGCAATTTACAGCACTGCCATAACTCAGGCATTACATGGAAAGTCATTTTTTCCATTTTACCAAGTATTGTCAAGTTGATAATGCGTTCTTGGATTATAATTTCTAAATATGCTTGGAGTTGACATTAAAGTTGAACTTTACAAGGACAATATACATGTACATGTACATGTTATAGTCACTTTTCTTTGTAATTTCTTCTATTTAAGATCCAAGTGTTTATAATGCTTGTGTAAATTACATGAAATTGGAAGAATATTTGCAGATAATACCATTTAATTTATAATAAATTTGTTAAAGAGACCAGCATTTTATGGAGGTGTACCCCACATACAGTATATGCTGTATGTACAGTAATGTGATGTTGTTCAACTTCAGTGGTGAAATCATCCATTGCAAATGAAAAACTTGACTGCAATCAATGCAATTACTTATATATATATCGTTACGTTTCATTTTAACTTTTTTAGAAAAGTAAATTGTTGTTGAATTAATTTTGACAATTGGCTTGTTGCTCAACTTTTTGTCATGAATTCCCAATGATGTCATATGGGATCATTAACATTTTCCCCCATAACTATTTAAAAAAATATATATACATGTATTTCAGATTTTTAAATTTAAAGTAGTTCCATAACAAGTATGTTTAAAGAAAATAATTTGTTTTAACAAAAAAAACATTACCAACTTGTATAAAAAATTCTAATTTTTTGAAATTGTGACAAAATTGAAAAGCGCATGATGAACCTAGTACATATTTATTTACCAGAGCTACTATCCTTCTGGCCAAAATCTGATGATAGATTCCAAGAGCTAAATATATATGCTTTCTACAGGGCATGTTAAAATGGTTCTCCATATTTTAAAGTCCTAGAAATTATTTACTTAGTGATCCCAAACGGATTTCTTGGGCTGGAAAGGGTTTTTCAGTTTGAAGAAGAAAAAAAAATCGAAGTTCTTCCAATAAGGTAAACTTTGTTTCCAAGTCTTCTTATTGTGCATTTTTTCCTAAAATTTTATAATTAGGCGGAAGAACTGCAACTTTCTCGTAAGTACGAGGGCGCATTTCGGACGCCCCCTGGCGGCGTCGCCTCGCGATGTTCGTAAGGTTATTAAAGGCGTTTACACATAATTAAATTGCGTGAGAAGACCTTATGTTTGCATTATATGAGCGGAAAAAGGAGAGATAAACTAATAACTGTTGATACAGAAAAGAAAAGAAGGAAACAAAATAACGAAACACGAGGTTAGCTAGGAGAAAAATATGAAACCCTAGTGAAAAATGATGGGATCGAAATACGGAGGCCATTATAGCAGTCATTAAATAAACAATTAGCTTAATTTCTTCTCGCTCTTGGTCTGAGGAATTATTTTACGACGGAAAATCGAAGCTCTTAGCTTTTACCTTATCTGCTTTTATTTCTTTTTCCGCTTACATTCGTTATCAGGATGAAATTTCTCGTCCTTTGCGTGAGTAAATGAGAATTAGAAATTAATGAAACTCTTGAGGAAAAACTTTGGCAAGACGCGTTTTTTCAGAATGACTTTCATGTATGAGGATGTTGCGGAGCTGCATTTTATATGGAAATTGTTTAAGATACATGCAGTTTCAGGCAGAAATAAAAAAGCGGTATTTTATATTTTAATACATACCACAGCGAAAAATTACGAAAGAATTGTAAATTTTCATTAAATTTTGATTTTTACTGAAACCTATACCCGCGATCTATAATTTATTTAAAACATAATTTTAAATAAATTAAATTTAATTTCACCTATTGCGTGTGTTGGGAAAAGAATCGTTACCATGGCAACGCATTTATAATGCATTTTGAGATTTGGATTTTTTGCAATACGCATTTCACTGTTGAGAAGTGCATTTGAAAATGCATTTCGTTGTTGACAAAGTGCATTTCGCTGCTGAAAATGTGCATTTTTCTGTCGACAAAAGGTGCATTTCGCCGTCAACCAGGTGCATTTCACTGTTTAAATAGTATACATGTCAGTGTGGAAAATTCGGTAATTTGTTCCATTTTATGCCTAAAATTAATTATTTGGTTGAAAGCATTGTAAACTTAACTGGAAAAGGAACAAGATAAAGCATAGTTTTACCAAACATTTGGGACGGGGACTGGAAATGATTTTTTACTATGGGAAATTCGTATAAAACCATTCAGTTCTTCTTAACAGCATAAAATTTCGTCCAACCTTTCGTGAAAATATTAAAAAGGAGGGGCTTCGTGTTCGCCTCGTTTTGAAATACTGCGAATCTGCAACCAGACGACACGTGATAAAATCTCTATTTATTTCTATTATTTGAGCTAACTTTCCTAATTAAATCGTCGAGATTGGTCTATTAAGTAAATGGGCCTGTCTGGTGCGCCGTTTCCATTATGATTTTCATAGTTTTTAGCCTCGTTCCCTTCCGTTTTTTTTGGCCTCCACCCAACTCCGTACTTATGTTCCCAGCTGCACTCTTTGCACAATTCCTCGTTTTTAATATCAAATCTGCCATTATTGGATACAAAAAAGGGACAAAAATCGTTTTTCCCACCCCCCTGCTCACCCCCAGAGCGTGCTGTTTACCCTTCTCGTGATACTAGGTGGTGCATGCAAAACAGCATCGACTCGACGCACCCACCTTAATCCTAACCACGTATGCTACGGTCGTGAAAAAAGGGGGATTTCCCCACACGCATCCTATATTCCCCTCTTTTTACCCCCGGAAGTGAGAAGCTGCTTTTTTCGTGTATCTTCTCAAATATCGACTATCCGAGAAGGGGAGTTACAATAGCAAATAACTCTCAGGTAATTGAAGGCATGAATTACAAATGCTGCCACAGAGGGCGTTGATTTAGTTGGGTGTTGGTCGAATTAGCGCTTTTTGCATTACTCCTAAATTTATCGAGTATGTTTCTAGTGGTAAATGTCAGAGAATCCGATCTTTGAGCTTCTAGTTTTATTGAAATTCTACATCTTGAGAAATGATGTAGCATAATTTGTAAGTTTACAACAAAGTATCATCATTTCATAGTTTAAAATAAATAATCATAAATTCAAAGTTTAAAAAAATTATCCTTATTTTAAAGTTTAAAAATAAATGAGCATAATTTCTGTATTTCAAGAAAGTTTTTAATTTTTATATATTTGTTATTATAACAGCTTTAACGAAGAAATTAACATTATTCGACCATTCCTTAGGACGAGGACTGAAAACGAGTTCGCATTAAACGAGTTCTTTTTAATGAGGTTCCACTGTACTGTAAATCGTTCAGTTAAGTTTCTGCATCGTAATTGAAAGCCATTATTACCATTAAATATTTAATGGTAATAATGAGGGAAAATGTTCATAATCATAAAATCAGTTCAGAATAAATTGTTTTCGTTTTTTTCAACCCATTTTTAAGTTTCAATTTTCCTTAAATCTTAATAGTTTAATCCATGTTTGAATTTTCATGCGAGCAATATTTTGTATATCCCCTAAATTCTTTACCATAATTTCTCTGTGAAACGCCAAAATTTAATTTTACTGTGTATCATAGTAATAATATACGTTTAATGACCCTATAAACACTTTCTTTTATAGGTTGTATGTTGGGAAGGGGGCCGGGGGTCCTATCTGCAAAACGAATTATAATTTATGAAACAGTTCTAGCGATTATTATCCTCGTAATTTTTAAATTGTTTTACCTCATGTGACCCTGAAAACGTTACGCCTCGTAACATTAATGATTACGAGTAAATTTAACCAGTGACCTACACTTTACTGCACATCCAGACCAAAATTGTATGCGCATAAGAAGTGTGAATTTCTGTAATTTTACATCCTAGAGGGATTCCTTCCCACTCGATTTTACACCGATGAAACCTTACTTTTATTACTCAATTTTTTGAATTCGTTATCGAATAACCTGTTTTTAAGCTTACATATCCTCTTCGAAACCCCCTTCGATCCTCATAAACACGCGTTAATGGCCTATTTTCTCAACCCTTCAACCAAACCGCCTTTAATCCCCCATTTTCTTGTCTCCAAATCCTCAAAAAGGTAATTGGCCCCTAAATGTAAGGCAATCACTGCTAACGCATCTGTAATGCAGAGAAGTCAAGGATCTTGTTCCCCCCCCTTATGTTAGGCAATCATTGCTAACACAACTTTACTGCAGAAAAGTCATCTTTTTAAGAAATCCGAATTTTTTTGTTGAGAAATCCTAGTTTCATAGATAATTTATTTAAAAATTACGAGGTTTTCTATTGTTGAGAAATCCTAGTTTTACATTTTTATTTAAGAAATTGGAGTTTGTTTTGTAAGAAATCCTACTTTTATTGTTTCATTTAAGCCCATACGATGTTTTTTTTGTTGAGAAATCCTCGTTTTATAGCTTTATTTAAGAAATACCAGGTTTTTTTGTTGAGAAATCCAAGTTTTAAACTTTTATTTAGGAAGTACGAGTTTTTTTTATTTGAGAAATCATAGTTGTTTTCAAGAAATTCAAGTTTAGATGTTGGTGGCTTATTGACGTTTAAAGTAATCAAATTGGGAATTTTTTCTATAAAACTTAATTGGATATCTCGTTAAATTTATGTTTTTTTCTCCTCAACAAAGTTTCCCCAATTGTCTGTATAATCTCCTACCGAATATCGTTGTTCCCATTGGTGGGTCTCATGATTTCGCTGATTGGAAACCAGATTTTCATAGATTCCCCAGCGGCCTAATTTCATTTTGATATAATTACTGAATTGTATACATTTGAGATTACGCCGGTAGACGGCAGGGGTTTTCTCGTCTAGTTTCCTAGAGATATGGGGTAAAGTATGATGATAATTCGATCCATTTTCGTACGACGATGATAACACGTGACACCTTCTCATGTATACATGTACGACTAAAAGACGTAGCCAAACATGTTATACAACTTAATTTTGACGTAAATCTATGTCTTTTCCCCGACTTTTGGGGTAATTTTGTAGTTCCGAATAATCAAGAATGTTGTATTTTAAATTAATAACGTCATTTATTATCATTCTGATGCCATATTTCATTATAATTTTTGTGATGACGTCATGCATTTAATCTGACGACGCCATGCATTACAATTCTAATGACGCCATGCATTACAAGTCTAATGACGCCATGCATTGCAATTATTGTGACGACGCCATGCATTGCACTTATTGCGATGACGCCATGCATTGCACTTATTGTGATGACGCCATGCATTGTACTTATTGTGACGACGCCATGCATTGCACTTATTGTGATGACGCCATGCATTGCACTTATTGTGACGACGCCATGCATCGCACTTATTGTGACGACGCCATGCATTGCACTTATTGTGATAACGCCATGCATTGCCCTTATTGTAATGACGCCATGCATTGCACTTATTGTAATGACGCCATGCGTTGCACTTATTGTGACGACGCCATGCGTTGCACTTATTGTATTGACGCCATGCATTGCACTTATTGTATTGACGCCATGCATTGCACTTATTGTGATGACGTCATGCATTACATTACGTGGGGTGGAATTTCATCCAAACTTCAATGCAATTTTAGTTCTTATCGTTTTTAGTGAAATATTTTGTCCGACTTCAGATAATACAAAATACGGGTTTAACGAACAAATTTTGACGTCTCTTGAGATTCTTCTTAATAAAATTCGACTGTAGTTCACCAATCGTGACGTCATGTTTTTCTACGAAAAAATACATTCGCTAGATGGCGTTAAGAGCAAGTGCGATCTTTTGTTCGTCGAACATGTTTAGTGATTAGCGAAGGGATTTGCTACAAGAGGGCAGCTTTTTAATATTTTTCAATATTTTACTCGAAGGGGAAATCTCCCTAAGCTCAGCACGCTTTCGAGCACTTGAACACTGGAGCGTTGGAAGAGAAGGAAAAGTCGTAACAGCTCATTAACACTAATTCCAGGGCCGCTTCTTCTTATCCGTGTTCGAGCGTTAATGGAGCGGATTTTCGTCGAAAATTGTTGCGATTATTAATGACACGAGAACGAAACATCTTCTTCCGTCATTTGCTTAAGCAAATTATGCAGAAAAACCATCGATCGATAATATAAACTCATTTCCAGTCCACGTCCTAGGATATGGACGAATGATGTTAATTTCTTCGTTTGACACCAATTCCGAATTCGGATATTACGAATTTTCAGCTAAAACGAATGAATTTTCACGTCCCCGAGCGCTACGATTCATAACAACTAACTTCAGATAACGTGAAAATATGGTACGTTATAACGGGAAATTCCCCGATGAAAGTTGCAGAATCTTCCCATTCGTATACGTCATGTAGGATTTAATACAAACTTCTAGTAAACTTTAGTTCTTTTCTTTGAAGTACAATCTCGTGTGACTTCCAATAAAACTTGCTACGGCTTAAACGAACAAATGTTGACGCCCTGTGAGATTCGTCATAACAAGGTTGAGCTGTAGATAAATCATAAACGGGCCGGGCAGTAACAAAACGAAAAGTCCATTTTTTTCACTTACCAGTCTTTCACATATCCGTTTTTTTACTTGCCTGTCATTCTCATAGTCGGGTTTTTACTTACCCGTCTTTCTCATAACCGTTTTTCACTTACCCGTATTTCACAGAGCTGGTTTTTCACTTGTCTTTCACATATCCGATTTTTTCATTTGCCTTTCAAATATCCGATTGTTTTACTTGCCTTTCAAATATCCGATTGTTTTACTTTCATATCTTTCACATATCCGGTTTTTTTACTTACCCGTCTTCCTTATATTCGGGGTTTTCACTTACCCCTATTTAACATATCCGTTTTTTTCCCTTGTCTTTAAAGGCGGGTACACACCAAGGAAACATTGTTGCGAAACAGTGTTTCGCAACAATGTTTCGTTGGTGTGTTCACGCCAAAAAACATGTTGCGAAACATTTTGGCGCAACATTTTTCTATGAAACAATGTTTCATGGCGTGTTTTCTCC
>JAQGAO010006838.1:0-11872 GCA_034697705.1 Ommatoiulus sabulosus | reverse complement strand
TTTTTGCGAATGCGCATGCGCTAGTAATCGGAGGCAGAAAGCTGATCTGAAATCGGTTCACTCTGCTCCTACCCAAACAGAGCAAAAATGAGCCGAAATATAGAAAGAAACTCAAGGTGGAGTAAAGAAATAAGTCTCCAAATGAGCTTTTATATATTGCTGATTGCTGACAAAAGAAGAGCACCAAAAATGGACACACATAATGAATATTTCATTTTGAGTTTTATAGCATGCTCTGGGTGATAAATTTTCTATTGTAAAGAATGCATGATTTGAAAAAAAAGCATTTTTAACACACTTAACCTATGAACAATTCGCATAGATGCATATTCCCTTACATGTATATCAGTTTTCGGTTATTGAACAAAGATATCCGCATTTATGAACATTTGGATCTTATTTGACAAGTTTTATGAAGCTCTGTTGTGTTCGCATATTGGTTTCATATTTTAGAACTGCAATCTGCCATGGGTTTTAGTTTTTATTACATGCATTGCGAAAAATTAAAAAAAAATGCTTTCGTAAAGTAACGTTGTTTGTGGCATGATACGAAGCTGGACTTATTTTTCCCTCTGGAAATAAAATCTATTTAGTGAAATGTGTAAAAAAGCACAAAATGGTATTTCTGTGGAAACAAACTGTATCATTAGAAGAAGAAATTTTTTTTGAAGAAATCTGAAATTTCGCTATCTCCATCGAGTGTTTGGTGAATTTATTTAACGATACAGTGGTCAGTGTTTAGATAAAGACTCATTATTCATCGTTATAACGAGATCAAGTCTCGTTTTTTCTTAAGAACATCGAGACTTGTTATTTGTTGTGTAGTCGATACTAAGCAGTTTATCGTTAAATTTATAGTGCTTCCTTATGTTTGCCTCGGGTAAAATCACCATACAGTTCATAGAACAGCACTTTTTTTCACTTTTTGGTACATCTTGCGGCCAGTGCCGTACCTAGGTCGCAAATCGTGGGGGGAGAAAGCTAAAAAAATTCCGCCCCCCCAAAAACCTTAATATAGAGCTTTCATATTTAAAAAAAGTGCAAATGTTACCAAATCGGTGTGGGGGAATCTGAAGTGTTATTAAAAATCTAACAATAAAACATTTCAAAATTTTGCAAGTTTTTACTCGGAAAACGTGTAAAACTTTGCGTGTTTATATACTGTAAAAAACGTGGAAATTTGTATGTCTATACTTTGAAAACGTGGACAATTTTACATGTTTGAACTCGAAAAACGTAGCAAATTTTGCATGTTTATACTCGGAATTTTGGAAAACGTGGAAAATTTTGAATACTCGGAAAACGTGTACAAATTTTCATGTTTATACTCTAAAAACGTGGACAATTTTACATGTTTGTACTCGAAAAACATGAAAAATTTAGCATGTTTTTACACGTAAAACGTGGAAAACTGTGCATGTTTATATTCTGAAAACGTGGAAAATTTTACATATTTAAACTCGAAAAACGTGGAAAATTGTGCATGTTTATACTCGGTAAACATGGAAAATTGTGCATGGTTATATTCCAAAAACGAGGAAAATTTTATATGTTTGTACTCGAAAAACTTGGAAAATTTTGCAGGTTTATGCTCGGAAAACGTGGAAAATTGTGCATTTTTACACTCGGTAAACATGGAAAATTGTGCATTTTTATATTCCAAAAACGAGGAAAATTTTGCATGTTTTTACTCAATGTGTACTCTGAAAATGTTACGAATTTTGCAAAATTGTCCTCTGAATCTTTTAGAAATTGTGCAAATTTTTCCTTTTCAGATGGCATATTTGCATCTTCACATTTCATACTTTTGTAAATATGTTGTCCGGGAAGGATAAATTCGCAAAATGTTACACGTTTTCAGAGTACAAATTTGCAAAATGTTCAAACATTTCGTAATACTCATTTGCAAAACTTCCAGCCTTTTCCAGCACAAATTTGCAAAATTTAAACTGTTTTCGACAGCAAAATTCAATATTTTGAAAAAAATTTCAAAATTGTCATTAAAAATGTTTGCAAAATATTGAATAATGTCCTATGTTGATTTTGCAAAATAACGCAATATATGTATATAAACAAATAAATATGGCAAGGTAGATCATGAGTAGTACGAGTGGGAAAATAAATTTTTGCTAGAATTAATTGTTATCAATTTTGCAAATTATGCATGATATATTGCTTTGAATATATAAGTATTATAGTTTTAGAAAATCGTACGTTTGCTGTCTCAAAAGAAAACAACACCACTTGAATATTGAATATACAGAACGTGCACTGATGGAATCTAACTCGTATCAAAATTTAACAAGCATTGTTACTTCAAGGTACTTCAAGTTACTTCAAGGTATTCAAGATTAAAACGATGCTATTGTTTTTTGGAATCTCCACGAATTCGAGATCCTGAACTTTCAAAAAACAATAGCATCAATTTAAATGATTTTAAGGATTTTTACCGACATTATCAATTTCACCCCAGTGTGCCCTATTCCCCTGTAAGCGGCATCAGAGTTCATGAATTTACAAAACCAAAAATTTCGCACCAGCTGAAATGTTTCAAAATTTACAAAAATGTAGGGCAATTCATGCCACAATGTCAAGGCGCCCTAGATAGTTTCGAATTCACAAAAATTTTAACAATTGATAGAGTGCAAATTTTTTTTTTTGTAATAACAGTATTTAAAAGAAAAATAGTACGATTCTATCTAGTGTAAATTTATTTTCAATAAGGGAGGGGGGCTCTTCAACCCCCTAACCCCCACCCCCTACCTACGCCCATGATAAAATGCCGACTAAACGTTCCATAAAATGCCACATTAATTTTCCAAAATTTATGGTCTGGTTATGAAGGAAGGCACATGCTGGTTCGCGCCAGATGGGTGTCCTGGTGGTTGAGGGTTGCACGCCCTCGCCGGGGCTGCGCCCAACACGCCACTTTGGTGTAGCTTGTAGGTGTACCACCTGGTGCACCTGCTATGGTTAGCCAAGGGATGCATAGTATCATGAGCCATCCGCACAGGCCCCTCACTGTGCATTCCCACCCATAGGGGCCTGTGTAGCTAGGTTTGTGCTGTGTGCATACTGCGGCTATATCCCCCTGGGAACCTTGGCACCATGGCTGTTAAATGAACCCTGACCAGTTTCAGCTCATGGTGTCCCCTTGAGGGCTCCGTGGAGGGTGTGGACCACAGGGGATGAACACCAACCCTTCCGCATGTCTACACAACTTCCATTTACCCCCACCAAGCGCAGGCGTTGATCCGGGACCACTGTCGTCTTTCTGCTGCTTTCCGACAGGTGGAGCCGATTTTCTTCGTTGTTGTTAGGACGGATGGGGAAACGATAAACTCCGTCTCCCCGCTCCTGCTTGCTCGTGCCTTCCAGGTACCATTGGTGAACCTCGCTTTGTCAAGAAGCTGTGGGATGGTACGTTATTGGTTGAGGCTGCGACAGCCCGGCAGTCTGACTCTTGTTAAACTTTCGTCTCTTGCAGGTCTCCCCGTGGTGGTTTCACCCCACCCAGCTCTGAGCAGCTGCCGTGGTGTGGTGAGCTGCTTCAACAACCTCCAGCCTTCCTCCGTTCCCACCCTCCCCCATCCTCTGCTTCGAGCCCCCTACCTTCCTCTGCCCCGACGCCACCTTCCTCTTGCCTCTACGACCCCAACCGGCTATCTCTGCCAGTCGAACTGGGCCATTAAGCCCAACCTGCACAGCTTCGTCCTGCCCCCAAACAGGCTTGCAGTGAAATCTGCCTCCCCGTGATCCCGCTCTTGCTCTGCGGCTGCCCCTGGGAAACCATCCGAGAGGAAGCAGTCCTCTTCTCGGTCCCGTAAGCCCACCTCCACGGAGGATGTGATCTCACGCAATTCTTGCGAAAGAATAGTCCTCGGAGCTCTAAAGGTGGCCCCAGGAAGATTGTTGGGTAGGCTGGTTCCCCTGCCTCTCAACCTTTTCCCTTCCTTTCCATTCGCCATTATTTAGTGGAACTGCCGTGGTGTTGGAACGGAAGGAACTGCTTTTTAAACAATAGCCCTCCTGTGTTTTTCTCCAAGAAACCTTCTTCTCTCTACCCTCCCCTTTCTCTCTTTGTGTTTTCTCTGTCTTTCGCCAAGATCACTGTGGTCATGACCCCGGTGCATCTGCGCGGGGTGGTGTGGCCGTACTTTTACGGCACACCATATCCTGCCAGGTTCTAACCCTTACCTCTCCCCTTGATGTGGTTGTCGACCGAGTGGCACTACCCCAGCTGGTGACTATTTGTTCCATATATGCTCCAGATGCTTTTACCTGGCAGCTCCACCACCTCATGGAACTTCTTGATGAGCTGCCCACTCCACTCCTCCTCCTGGGAAACCTCAACACTGACAACCCCATCTGGGGAAGCACAGGCATAAATGCCCGAGTCCGGGTCCTGGAGAATTTTCTTGATAGTGCACATCTTAATTTGTTGAATACTGGCCTCCCTACCTACCTCAATTCCTACCTGAGCTCTTACTCCAGAGAGTGGGCTTCTGCAGACTCCTTGTTCTGCAGTGACCATTTACTCCTCCTCCTTACTTCTCAGCATACCCCTGTCACCCCTTTGGGGCAGGCACCTCGCTGGCTGATTGTCAAGGCTGACTGGCAAGCCTTTCAATCATCTTGTCTCTTTGGTTTCCCTTTCCTTGACGGCATGTCTGTTAAGGATGCCACTGCCGCCTTTACTTAGCATGTAATTAACGCTGCCCTTGATACCATCCCTAGGACCTCTGGTGCATCGCCTCACTGTCCGAAGCCCTGGTGGAACGAACAGTGCTCTTGGAGCCGTAAGGCACATCAGAGGGCATGGAGGATCTTCCGAAAGTACCCCACTAATACCAACATCCTGGTCTTCAAGCAGACCCAGGCAGTTGCACAACGTGTGCACCGGCAGAGTGAACGTGAGTCCTTGAGGCTGTTTGTCTCTGGTATCACATCCTCTGTCAGCTCGCAAGTTGTCTGGGACAGGATTCGCAGGATCCAAGGTAAGTTCCAGCAGCTGCATTGTCCATCCTCTCTCGGGTGGGTTCCACCATTAGTGATGTGGCAGGCATTTGTGATGTCCTGGGGCAGTCTTTTGCTTACTGCTCCAGTCAGAGTGATGATCAATACTCTGCAGCCTTCTTGCGAGTCAAGGTTGCTACAGAGAGGGTCATGTTGCATCCTGATACCAGGGCGATGCTGGCCTACAACAAGCACTTTTTCCTTGTTAAGCTCTGCACTACCCTTGCTCAGTCAACACCTACTTCCGTGGGCCCCGATGATGTCCACTATGCCATGTTGGTGAACTTGCCCCTCCCTGTCCTCTCAGCACTCTTAGCCCTTTACAATCACATCTGGTCAGAGTGCAGCTTACCTTCCACTTGGAGGGAAGCAATTGTTATCCCACGCCCTAAGCCAGGTAAGGATGCCTCTAATCCTTTAAATTACTGGCCCATGGCATTGACCAGCTGCCTTTGTATGGTTATGGTGAGGATGGTCAATGCCCGCCTTATGTGGTATCTGGAGACTAAAAGCTTTCTTCCCTCAGGACAATTTGGTTTCCGGCAGTGCCGCTCCACAATAGACCTCCTCCTGCGGTTGAAGATGGCTGCCCGGGAAGCATTTGTTCAGAGGGAGCACTTTGTCTGTGTATTCTTTGACTTGGGGAAGGCTTATGATACCACTTGGCGGTACGGCATCCTTCGTGACCTGCACACTAGTGGACTACATGAAACCTGCTCCTGTTTTTCCAGAACTTCCTCTCTTCCAGGAAGTTTCTGATGAAGATTGGCTCTGTGCTTTCATGGACCTTTGCACAGGTGGGTGGAATGCCCCAGGGCTCAGTGCTGAGCGTCATGGATATGAAGCTGGTATCCTTGGGCAGCTGCCTCCTTTGGTCATGGGCGGCCTATTTGTTGACGATCTACATATTCTTTGCATGTCTTCCCTCATGGCTCATTCCAAATGCCAATCCTGATTTATTTTTGCAGGATTTGGTCGCTACACCTGGACCCCGTACTACGCCTTGACAGTGCCATTCTCTCCATGCAGAATGAGGCAATTTTTCTCAGCCACCTGTGTGAAAGCTCTTAATCTCCACCGGTGTCTGGCTTAGACTATCTGGGGTGCTGACACCATCTCGATGCTTCGCATCTACAGAACTGTGGTGCATTCGAAATTAGACTATGGTGCAATGGTGTATGGGTCAGCACGGCCTACTGCTCTCCGCCTACTAGACCGGGTGCACAACCAAGGTATTCGCTTCTGCCTGGGTGTGTTCCGAACATCCCCCACTGCTAGCCTGTGTGTGTTGGTTGGTGAGCCCCTCTGTCTCTTCGGCATACCCAGCTCTGTCTGTAGTATTGCCTATGGCTCTCTGCCTGCCTGGGCACCCGAACTACAAAATGGTGTTCCACCCAAGGATGGGGCATTTGTTCCAAGCTCGGCTGCTTAACATTCCGTCCTTCGGCCGTTGTGTCCTCAGCTTTGTGGAGGACTTCCCAGTCTCCTTTGAACATGTTGCTCGTTCATGGCCACACATTTGTCCCATGGCCAAATGTGCCATGGGAATCGTACTGACCAGAGGTGCTCACTCTTGGTCCGGCACATAAGTCTGATGTTGGACCCAGTGTGTGGTGCCAACTGTTTGCCGAACACCGGGAGAACTACACCGACTATGCTCCTCTGTTAACTGATGGTGCGAAGACCTCCACTGCAGTGGCAACTGCTGTCATCCATGGCCCTCAGGCAATGTCTTGTGGCTTGCCCAGGAAGTTCTTTCATTTTTTAGTGAAGTTTTATGCCTTGACCGAGCACTTATCTTTATCCAAATGCACCAGCTGCGCCAAGCCATCATTTACTCCGATTTAAGTAGCTGCCTTGAAAGTCTCTGGTTGTCTCATTGCACCCTGCTAACAGGGTCGCCCTCTCCTTGCTGAGGTGACTGCAGCCACCGGATTTGCCGTAAAGCTCTGTTAGGTGCCTGGTCACTGAGGAATTGCTGGCAAGGAGGCAGCTGACCGTGATGTCTCAATGGCTTCACTCACTGTCCCCCGGAACTTGTCTGTCCCCTTCATGGACCTTTTGCCTGCTGTCCGCGCTTTGCTCAGAAAAGCCATGGAAAGGTCAGTGGGCCTCTTCGCCCCCTTAACAAGCTTTTTTGTATCTGGCCTACTGTCTGACCCCTCCCGCATGTTGCTGGCCGACCACGCCTGGAGGCTGTCATGCTTTCGAGACTACGAGTGGGGCACACCCGCCTCACAACAGATATTTGCTGCTTGGCGAGCCCCCGCCTCAGTGCCCATTCTGTCACGTGCTCCTGACGGTACGCCACTTCCTGCTGGTTTGCCCTTGACATGCCCGTCTGCAGGCCTTTGGTCCATTTCTCCCTGCTGGTCAGTCCCTCACACTATCCCTTGTTCTTGGTGAAGGTAGTCCTGTGCCCTTGTTCAATCTGTGTTTCTTTCCACATCAGTGTGGCCTTTTTAATGTGTTATAACCCTATCCTGAGCTTTCTGCCCCCCTCTTAGCCTTCAGTGACTGCGTCCCTAAATGTCCTGTATTATTCCCTTAGTGCATTTACATATAGGCTTAATTTTGCCACAATTCCAGCCTGTTACCCATGTCACTGACTGGGCACATTTTGCCTTGTGGGCACTGTGCCCATAAACCTACCAACCAACTGACCCAACCAACCAGACTGACAGCATGCCAATTATTTGTCATTTTCGAAAAAAATTAATGATTTTTCCAATAATTAAAGATTTTTTCGGACATTTAACAAAATGTGGGATTAAATGTCCACAATTTTTGGTTGTGGATATATTAAAATTGTGTTAGTGTACTTACCTCATTTGTTCCACACTAATGATTCCAAATCAATATCCTGCAACTTATATACAGGGTGTTCATTTGAAGACACAACATATGGAATAACCTCAGATATATCATAAGTAGACACCTAAAACCAAATGTAGTGTCACTACGCCAAAGAAGGATCTTCCATGCCTTGACAGTTTGGTGACCTTGAACAGTGCTTTAAGGTTGTTGCAACTTTGCAATGATAACCATGGCTTGGGTATTATACCCTGGGTGACTTGCAGTGATGCCTTTTCATCTTCTGTTCATAACTTCAGTTCTGTTGGGAGATTTGCGTTCTGTTTCTTGTGTTGGTGTTCATTTTCTGTGCTCTACACTTTTCCAATTGACAAAAGTTGAGGCCGATGCTTATTTAAGACCTTAAAGCGGTGTTCAAGGTCATCAAACAGTCAAGGCACGGAAGATACCCCTTTGGTGTAGTGGCACTACATTTTGTTTCAGGAGTCTACTTATGATGGATCCGAGGTTATTCCATCTGTTGAGTCGGCAAATGAACACCCTGTATATATCTTGGTCTATCTATAGTATCTATCAATATACCAATATCTTGGCTACATGCACACTACTTTATACAATCTATTTTGCTGTTTACTAACAAGCCACCTTAAAAGTAAGTCTTCCACTACCTTCAACTCCAATTTTTCGAGGGTAAAGAAAAAAATTGAACATTCTTTTGTTGTTCTGAAATTTAAACCAAATCTAATTCAAAGATTCTCATTGTTCTAGTTCTAGTATTTACCCTGCAGTCAGTAGATTAGTACCATTTGGCAAGGGGGATCCTTATGGTTCCCAACACCACAATTAAATCATACATGTATTTCCCGTAATTGGGACCTTAACAAGGAGGATGGGATAGAAAAGGAAGGCGGTCATGCCTGATTTAATTTAGGAACTATCCCAGCATTCGCCTGGAGAAATTGTATGAAACCATGAAAAACCACAATCAAGGATAGCCAACCCCGGAAGCGAACCTGGGTCTACCCAATAAACCTTGCATTGGTCAATAGTTTTCTTTGATCCAATGATCCTCATTATCCCTTGAAGGAATGTGGATTAAACTCAAAAAGCATTAGAGAAAAGAAGCTAGTTTTTAGGGCTAGGATCCTATATTCAGGTCAGTGTAGCTTTTATGCCCCCTTTGATTTGCCGCTTGTAAGAAGAACATGTTGACTGTGTAGTAAACACTCTGCAGCCTTGCTCAATTTTTACAAGATAATTTTGAATTTAAAGTTTTTTTAACTATCTTTAAAAATTCCACCCCATTGACAATTCGTGGTGAGGGTCTACTCCCCCCCTTCCCACCATTATGCATGGCACTATTCTTGCCAATGGTTTATCTGCGATTTAACTAATAAAATGTTAAGCAACATATCCATCTGATGACCAAGATACAGCTAAAAATAAAAAACGTGTCAATACTCGTCCATTTTGCGTATCTTCAAATTTAATCCCTTAAAAACAGCACCCAAAGGCCCTAACATTTCTGGTGATATACACGTACACTCAACCTAATAAGTAACTAATTTAAGAAGTCTTAAAACTGGGATGTGGCAAAAGGTCGCTGGCGAAAGACCACCAGAGAAAAATAGGCTGTGAAAAGGTCACAAGACAAAAATGTCGCTAAGCAAAATGGTCGAATGGTAACAAGGTCGGCTAGCAATGAAACAGTTAAACATGAAAATCACCAGCACAAAGGTAGTTTAACAAAAATGCTCGCCTAGATCAGTGTTTCTCAACATTTTTACCCCTGCAGACTGTTGAACTTAAAAAAATATTTTGCAGACCGCTAAGGTCTGCTTACTAAGAAATTTGACTCCGCCCTAATGACGCATGCGCAATACAAAATCCACGTTGCATGCTTCAATTATAGTGAGTTAAATGTATCTTGAATTGTGTCATAAAAATATTCAATTTTTGCTAATTATGTGAATTATCAGATAGATATTTTCCCATGTATGCAGATAAACATGTTAAAATGGCATTTTTATCGCTGAAGTGGATATTTGGTATGTTTCCATCGATAATTCTCGACGAAAATGCGGCATGTATAAGCCTATTTTCTCCGCTAGTTCTGGACGATATCGTACACGCGTTGCGCTATTTTTCTCAGCAGGAACAAAGTTTTTTCGAATTTTCTTCGCCATAACACACAACGTGTCTGCTATCTTGAATCTTTGTTATTCACGGTCAGCTACGCACGATATGCAAGTAGGCCCCGATGCATGATACAGACCATTTTTCAGAAGTTTTAGTTCATAGCTTTTTATATGCCATTTAGCTAATTATAATGTGCCATTCTAGACCTTGGTGCACTAGTTTCGTACTGGCCAGAAAACGGTACACAAAATATGCAAGGTACAAATGTGTACCATCGGTTCTTGAGTTGCCCTATTATCAGGTTTCCTCAGAAATTTTATATAAACTTTCCTGACTTTTTCAGTTTTTTTAAAAAATTCCCCTAAGCGAGATAATGGCAATTCAATTTTCAATTCAATAATACATAGTACCATTTGGCAGGTGGGATCATTATGCAAATTAAGTCAAGACTAAACAGTCTGGTCATGATGGACCCCATCATCTCAATTATGTTCTATCTCCCACATTTAGGAACTTTACGAGAAGGATGTGATGGGAAAGGAAGTTGGTCATGACCGATTACAATAGGAACTATCCCAGCATTTTCCTGGAGGGATTGTGGGAAACCATGCAAAATCACAATCGAGGGTAGCAGACACGGGAATTAAACCCGGGTCTACTGAATGTGAGGCGAGATTAATAACCACTTAGTCACTTTGCTCGGTAATGTCAATAATAGACATGCATGTATGCTAATGTTATCCACGATTTTGCAAAATAAATGCTGGAAAATGTTCAATATTGCAACATTTAAACTGATGATTTAGTAATGATAATTTGGAACAATTTTACAAAATTAGCATGAGAAACTTTTAAATTTGTCTTTGTAAAATGAATCCTGGGAAAAGATTCTAAATTATGCAAACCTGTCCTCGAAAATAGTTGAAAATTTGGGTAATTTTTTCTTAGAAAAAGTTGGAAATCTTGCAAATTTATTTTAGGAAGAGTTGGGAAATATTGCAAATTTGTATTATGAGAAGTTGAAAAATAGTGACGATTTCTTCTTGGAAAACGTGGAAAGAAATTAAAAATTTGCCCTCAGACACTGTTGAAGATTTTGCAGATTTGTATACAGGAAAATTTAAAAACATTTGAAAAAGCCTGAACTAATCACACAGAAGCATTAATTGTGGATTGTGACTACATTATTACGTTGAATTTCCTTGACTTTTTTATAATAAATCATTGTTTTCAGATTTTTCCAGGTCTGGAGAACCCTGATTACGCATAATTTTTTGGTATTTGTTTTGAAATCTAATGTGAAATTATGCATGAAACAATGGATTTTAATGGACAATTAAAAAAAACTGATTGACGCATAAAAAATGTCCTTTTTCAGGTATTCTATTAGCAAAGTCGATCTTAATGATCAACAATCTTTTTCCTAGACAAGTCTAAGACGACTATTTTTTCGTGACTTTGTTGCCTAGCCGTGTTTTTCACATGCAAAAATGCTGCTTAACGATGTTTTTGACTGGCGAGCTTAGGCCCAATTCACACTGCAGGGGCACGTGGCAGTGGCAGAGACGGGAAGCATGTCATTGTCACGCCACCCCTGTGCAACTAATCCACACACAAAGGTCAGCCAAGAGACGCCCATCTGATGTGAAACAGAACTGGAGGTAATTAAAGATGAATTATAACCCATGTAACTTAATAATTAAATGAAAGGTATTGTAATTGAACCTATGAAAGTTAAGAACAATATCTAGCTATTCTAATTCTATTGTTGCTAATCTAGTGTCCGTGCGTGTTATCTCCCATAAGCATGGATTATTTTCAACTTCTCCACAAAATTTGATGTTAAATTCGGGATCCTCCATTTTGTTGAGCTACACAACTGAATAAATCAAAACAGTCAAAC
>JAQGAO010006837.1:0-11872 GCA_034697705.1 Ommatoiulus sabulosus | reverse complement strand
GCATGCGTTATGCTAGGTGAAACATTCCGCGTAAAACCTTCCACATGCGCATTAACATCTCATGATGAGTGCAGGACACGTTTTTACGGTAAATAGGCAATTGTGATCCGTGTGCCACTCTGTGTCTTACAAATCTGCTTTCAGATTTCCAAAAAAGAATGGTAAAAACATTCTTGAATGCTTATAAGCGCTTCTTGTAAGCTAAGCCTGACTCGGCTAAGCTTTCTTTGTGTGCGCCCTCATTTAAAACGCAGGCAGCATTCTCATTCCGCTTGGTGGCGCTAGTGTACGCCGAGTGGTAAGCGCCTGCAATAAGCATTCAGTGTGTTCTCACCCTTAGGACGAGGACTGTAAACGAGTTCGTAATATCAGAAATTAATTCGTCTAACGCTAGTTGTTCTTAATGAAATTCTACTGTATCCATAAAATTACTTCGGATTGTTGAAGATTTCTTTACAGTTAAAACATGTATTTGCTCGAGATAACTTTCCACAGTTTTTGACGTTGCATTTCACGTTAATGAAGATTACATTTTTTCATGTCAATACGTGTATGGCTTAGTCATCCTTAATACTCGTATTCGACCCCCGTTACCAAAGGCTTAATCAGCGTAACAAAAGTCAGAGATCTGCAATTCATGCAAATGACGTCTAATCGATACAAATTTGTTATAGCCGTCTGGCCGTGACGTTGAACAAATGGCAAAAGGGAAATCGAGTGGGATGCGTAGAAACTACTAAACGGGACGACCAATGAGGAGCCACGGAATTGGTGCCAAAGGTCAGCCCCCCACTCAGAGCCAAGTTTTAGTTTACTCCATTTCATTTAATTTCCTTTTTCAATTACATCAACCCTAATTCACTTAGCCGTATTATTTCTGGGTAAACAAAACTTTGAAAATTTAATAAAACTTGATGGAGGTCGCTAAGTATTAAATGTTTCAAATTTTAAAAAAATGCATAAATAATAACAACAACCAACAGCCTACAGGGTGCGTCAGAAAGCACCATAAAGGCATCCATATTATACGACACAATGCGGAACTCAGAAGCTTTACGAATTTTTACTTTGGCAGTCGTGAAGTGCAAAAAAAATATATTATAATTGGTTTAAAAACAGCGATAATCTGTAGTGAATTTCTTTTTAAACCAATAAGTGTGTCGATTTTGCACACGCGATTTCGAAACTAACAAAGAACGATTACTAAAGTTTCTGCCAGCTAGAGTACACTGTATCCTTAATATATTATACAGTATATTATACTTTATAGTTATACAGGTATAGTATACTGCATATTCGCATAAAGTAGTTTTTTGCAAATTAGATTATAATTCGATATTTAGTATATTTTGTATAGTTTTCAATATGTATAACAACGGCTATTTTTGGTTTTAAGCACAATTAATTGTTAATTGACTGCGGTGCAATTCTGGGTAATATTGCCGGTGAAATGATTTTTGAAAATTCATGCAATATGTCACAAAATTGCCTTAACAAGTATAATACATGTACATCTAGAGCCACGATTTCTTGGACGATGAACCGAAGTAAACTTGTTATTTTGGATAACACAAAAGATTACAACAAGTACATGTAGTACTCGAATGCCCGTCTATAGTTAAAAAAAAATCCATGACCAGTTTTTGATTTGGTAACGCTTAATTCATTTGGCTTTCGCGAAACATCCCCTTGAACATTTCAGGACCTACGCTGGACTCGACGACGGTCAATGCATATATGCCCGATAAATCTGGTAAATGCAGAATACTTATGATGGTCAAGCGCTGGAATTTGATCTCCCGGGGTCATTTGGGATGTGTAGATTGATCAATTCCAGTCGCTATAAGAAAGGAATAGATTTTTCGACATTTCTGGGCGATTCGGTAAATATAAGATCAGGAAATTCCAGTCGCATTTGCGCAGGAGTTCAACAGAATGTTAAGCTAATAAGGTCTTACAGTATACATGTGTGAGGAAAGTATAGCCGTTTTTTGTACGAACTGCATGATAGTATTCACGGATTATATCTCGGTCATAAATGTGGATAAATGATGCTTTCCGAGGTTTCTTTGGCCCAATTTAGGATTTTATGGTTTTTCAGATAATTTAATTAATGCCATCCCTCCACCGCTGAAAATCAATAACGCAAAAACAATGAATTGGTCCAGCAACTTGCTGCAAATAAAAAGACCCCCGATTTATATTTCAGGGACGAAGTAAATTGATGGCGCGTCGAGGCCATCATTCGACCTTAAATTTAATGCTGTCATATAGCAAATAAGAAGAAAAATGGGAGTTACTCAGGATAAATGCGGAAAATGTTGACCGTCGTAAACAGTCACTAAAGAAGGTTACCACTAAATACACTCGCTCCATGACAGTGGCGATCAATCGACGAAATTCATTTCTTACACAGCGATCATAAGAACCTCACAGTGGAACCTCATTAAGAAGAACTAGATTTATACGAATTTCTGATAGTACGAACTCATTTCCATGCAGTCCCCGTCCTAGGGTATGAAAAGAATAAAATTGCATGATTTCTTCGTTGAAGACGAATTAACTTCGAATTTGGATATTATCATGTTTCAGCAAAAACGAATGAATATTAGAGTTCTCAAGCATTAAGACTATGCCATACGTTAAAACGAACTTTAGACAATATGAAAAAAGTTACTTTATGACGGGAAATTCATTAATAAAGGTTGCCGCACCTTCCCATTCATATGCGTGGGGTAAGATTTCATCCAAATTTCGATTTTTCTTATTGTTGAAGTCATGTTTTCACTGACTTCTGACAATACGAATACAAATTTTCACGTCTCTCGAAGAAGTATACTGTAGAGGTTCGTTTTAACGCGGCCCGAGCATGCAGTATTTAAAATTTTTAAGAATTTGGAAAACTTGTGAATTGTGAACCGCCTTAAAATGTTCATTTTGCAAACATGTCAATGTCCATAACTTTTTGAGCATATGCATACTTGATAAAATATTTCGGATGAAAAGAAAGATCCCTTGAGCTTTGAAAAAGAAAAAAAAAATTCCATCTTGTATAAATGGATTTTTCATAAGTTTAGTAGAAATGCTCTTAAATGGCGCTTCGCGTAGATATGCATATATACAGTGTAGTTCGAAACGTCGAAGCTTTATGTGCCGCTGCGGAATATGAGCAAAGTGAAAATATTTATCAAATTGAAAACCCGCGTATATATATTTTTTCCACTCCATGCATTCACTCGCACTCAAAGGGATCGTACACGTTACATATTCATAAACATGTCTATACATGCGCAAAACCTTCAAAAACTCGCATTCTCGCCATACACACCACCAAAGGGGAAATGACGATTCGTGACATTGCACCACGCGTTGCATTCTGCGCATGGATTTCATTAGGCCTATTTTTAGCACGATGCTTTAATCTCCTTTAGTATCAAAATTGCAAGCCGTGGCAGCGAATAAATGGCATTAGAATGTAAAATACTGCAGAGCTCGAACTTATGGTTCCCTATATAATCCGCCTTCAACTTTTCCTTTTCAGGCCCCCTTCTCTATTTAATTTTGTTTGTTTGCTAAACATGTATACGCATTGACGTCACCATGCGCTCGTATGAACACTATATAATTTGCGAATGAAAAATTTGCGCGAAAAATGAGCCTTTTCCAGACATATATACACTGTAGTTATGAGCATTTCTTACGGAGAATGGCATGTTTTCATCTCAAAATAAATGAAAGAATCTCTGGCTTTTCCTAAATCCCTATATGCGTTTATACAGTCGATCCTAGTTAGGACGAATCTCACGCGACATCAACATTTGTTCGTTTAGAGACCGTAAATCGTATTATCTTAAGTCAAACAAAACATAACTTCAACAATAAGAACAAAAGTTGCATCGACGCGACGCTTGGATGAAATTCTATACCCCATGCGGATATGAATGGGGGGATGCTGCGATGTTATCATATTTTCGTAGTTCGTTTTAAAGTAACATATAGCGCTTAATGCTTCTAAAGTCGGAGAATTCATTCGTTTTAGCGAAAAATTTGTAATATCCGGATTTGGAATTCGTCTTAAACGAAGAAATTAACAATTTGACGTCAATACCCTAGAACGGGGACTGAAAACGAGTTCGTAAACTACAGAAATTCGTACAAGTAGAGTTCTTCTTATTGCATGTGACATGCATGATGTGAACAAGTAGAGTACAGCTGAGTGCTGGATAGTGACGTTATTAAGGTCAAGCGTTGAACTTTCTCTCTGACTTTATTAGAGCTAAAGTGAAACTATATGTACTGTATATAGTCAACTCGGTGTGCAACTATATTGAAAAAATGATGACACGTAAGCGTGGCGGTGTTCTTTCTTGTAAAACAAGATAAGATGTGTTAACTACAACTTCCACGAAATGTAATAAAATAAGATAAGGAATTATTAGAAAAAAGATAAACGTGGCATTGCTCTAGGTGTGAATCATGGGCACAACGAGGAGGATCTATTAGCACGTATAACAGATAAGTCGCTCTTCGCTAAATTCTCGGTAAACCTTATATAAGTCGACGCTTTAGTAATTGTGCGACGCGTTGATAAAACAAAACATTAAACTAATATTTATTGTGAACAATATCCGGTGTTAGCATACCCATGTCTAACATGATCAGCCAGATAATAACCTTTATTTTTTCAAAGGCATTCAATGACAATGTTAAAGTTAAATTAGGTATTCGTAAATGTCCAGCTCTAACCTTGTTTCATGCATAAAATTAGTTGGTTGATATTAAGAAATTGATATTAAGAATTTGGACAACACTGGAGACACACGTTATGTACAAGATGGGCGAAGTAATTGTTAATCCATTGGCCCTTTTCTTTTAACTTTCATAACCATATTTATTAAACATTGAAAAAAAAATCTCCGATCTATACACAAAACAAATTCGGGTTAATCCCAGCCACCCTTTTGCATCGGTCATATCGTACTTATCAGTTTATCCTTATCTAGCGTTTCAACCGGTTTAAATCGGCATATTTTTCAGGCGTAATAAGAAAAAAATGTAATCGCCCGAATAAATTCACCTAAGTTGGGCACAACATGTTATAGGATTAAAAGACGTCGGTGATTGTATTAGGAAATAAAGATGGAAATTACCTACCAAAAAGAAAGCCGATCACATGTCGCACCCACGCGGTCGTATATCCGCTCTGAATAAGCTAATCAAAAAGCTAAACACATGGGCTGATGCTAAATCGATAGATAAGGGAGCACTAAGGCTCGGCGCGCACTTTACCTACTTAACGTCATTTGCTTTTCAAACTATAGGTGGCTCCTAATTGGAGGCAGATCCGGAGGGCGCCACGTGATGCTCGTAGAATGTGCGCCGCTTCGGTCTGCGAGAATCTGTGACTCCTCGAAGATTCATTATTTCGAGAGTTGCCAAAATCCGCGCCAATTAAGCGCGCGAGAGCTGAGGAACCCCTTGTCTCACCTCATCTCGATCAAACGTTGCTCGGCCAAATATAAACCCAGACTGAAATGACAATCTGTTGTGCGTGTGCATCGAACGGATGGCTGATTATGTTAATCAACGATGCATCTTGTCACGAAATACCTCCTTGGTGAAAATCAACGCATAGCCGCCACGGTCTACCGATGAGACAGATTAATATAGAGACCAAAAATCTTCCTCCTGCAGGAGTTGGAGGAGAGCCATCCAAGGGCAGTCCGTAAACGTCCAGACGCGTCACCCGTGCTAAGGAGATTCGTGGAGTGGAACTGACATCTTTTATAGACTTACGTAGTTCCACTCCCCGCCCTAGGGTATGGACGAATAATATTAATTCCTTCTTTAAATACGCAATCCGAATTCGGATATTACAAATTTTCGGATAAACCCAATGCATTTTCTTATCTAGTTATGTCACCTTCTTTCTCTTCATGTTTGTGACAGAGATAGAGAATCTCCGATTATTCTCGTCTTAGGGTGAGAACACACTGAATGCTTACTTTCGACGTGCTTCTTTCAGTTTCTTGTTTCCAGCTTTTGGGGCGCACAATGAACGCTGATATCAGCGTCTTGGTCAGTGTGCTTGGTGGCGCCACTGCATGCGTTATGCTAGGTGAAACATTCCGCGTAAAACCTTCTATATGCGCATTAGCATCTCATGATGAGTGCAGGACACGTTTTTACGGTACATAGGCGGCATATATGTGTTTTTCAATGCATTTTGGAAATGTATTTCTTCTCAATGGGGAAACTAATCAATATGGATACACTTTTGACCAATAGTGACCTGCGCGCCACTTTGCGTCTTACAAATCTGCTTTCAGATTTCCAAGCGCTTCTTGTAAGCTCAGCCTGGCTCGGCTAAGCTTACTTTGAGTGCGTCCTCATTAAACCGCATGTCGCATTCTTATCCCGCTTGGTGGCGCTAGTGTACGCCGAGTGGTAAGCGCCTGCACATAAGCATTCGGTGTGTTCTCACCCAATTACATTGTATATACATTCTACTTTAGGTTGGCTTTAAGTATTGGTTTAATACTTTTTCATTCCTTTTCATATTGAATGAATAAACTCTGATTTGGTTTGAATCGTGTTATATATAGTATGTGTTACGTTAAAACGAACTTTAGACAATATTAAAAATGGTATGTTTTAACGGGGACTTCCCCGAAAAAAGTTACAGCACCTTCTCGTTCATATACGTCGGGTAGGATTTCTTCCACACTTCGAATGAAACTTCGATTCTTATATTGTTAAGATTGTTTTGTCTGTCTTCTGATAATGGGGACTTCGGTTTGGACGAACACATATTGACGTACATTTATTTATATTCGGCTGCAGTGGAAACCATGCAGTCGAGATTGATCGATGTAACAAAAGATGCAACGCTGACATTGTATCCATGTTTAATCATGAATAGCAATTCTTACACTTATTTTCATAACTAAAATTTGTAAAATACGTTAAATTTTGATGTCAGTCATCGAAGTTTTTTTTTTTATGACGCTGCATGTATTTGCAATTTTTGTTTGAACAGCGCGGTTTCTACGACAGATGGGAATAATGTTTTCTTTATACGAACGTTATTTTGTGTATTATTTTCCCAGATATGTGAAAAATTGGGTAACGTTACCGGGAACAAAACCAGATTTTGCGCAAGAGGAAGAAAGCTAAAAAAAGAGTTTATGAGCCCGAATGGTGCTGTTTTTATGTAGAGCAGAACTGCATGGTTCAGTAAAATTTTCTTATTCGTATAGCAGCTAAAAACGATAAAATGTTTTCGGGGAAAGGTGTGGAGGGCATTTGAAGAGATTACAGTTTTGATAATAAAAATGTGAAAAGGAGGCACGCGAGCGTATAATATGATCCTAAAATTCCTAAGATAAATCCAGGTTTCTCGGAGCAAATGCGAAAAACACAATTCTGGCAATGGTATTGACTTTGTATTTATCCTATATGCAGGCACATTATCTTCGGAAATTTATTGCCTTACGTTTTCATCTGAACAGCAGTGAAAATAATGGGCATATCTTCGCATTGCGGAGCATATGGAAAATCAAGACGTGTACACGTACAGGTTGAAATATACATGTAGCATACGTTTCAACTGTACATGGAAATCATGGGCCTAGGAAAAATGCATATTTATATACGACGTTTCGCGTGTATGAATAAAACGGAAAAGTTAACTCACTTTTTACAGGTTATTCGGCAAATGGGGCATGTTCTTTCAAAATATTTCGAATAACCCGTTAACAATTGAAATGCTTCAATCTGGAAAGAGAACCTCGAGAGACTGACCTCTTTTACACCACCACATTTTCATTTTCTCAACAAATAGCCGATGGTCAAAAGGTTATTGCGTCTGATAGATGAATGTAATTCATTTCTAGTTGAGGCCATCGTTTTATGTTAAATTCTCGTGAACAATCTCCTCGATCAATATGGCCAGAGCCCTCCGACTTTGCTGGTTTTTTTTACTTTATACGCTCTAGGAAGCCTAATCTCTGAGTCTTACGATTCCTGGTCTTACATCTGTCCGTTGCCACTAATCCTGGATGATGTTATTCGGATCATAATTCAATGGAAGTGTTCATGGACCACAATCACAAACTTAACTCTACTGAGGCCACCTTATACCGTATACACGAACAGGGGATTGTTGGCAAAAGAAAGATAGATAGGGAAGGATATAAGAACCGCCGTGTTAGAATAACATAAGGCATTGCAGAAAATGTGAATAAAACAAAAGAAACGTCGATAAGCTCGGGTGAAAAGTAAGTCCAGTGGACGTTTTAGAGGAAAAGTCAATGTAGGAAGATAAATGGATTCTGAGCGCAAGGTTGATCGTTTCTACCGAAAACCGATGACTGCCACACCGCTGCCTTTAGCTCGTGGACAACTATACTGGAAGTAGTTTTCCATCTTCGGAGCTTATAAAAACGGCAGCTTTCGGGCTCGTATGAAATTCACATACATATATATTGCATGCAAACACACGTGCAATATTACCGGCATGGTTTACGTACGCGCTTGCCCCTCGATCCTAACAAGAGGGGTTCGCTTCCCGGTCGAGGTCGGTGAGAATTTTAAAGATGTGCAAAATTATCTAAATGGCGGCTCTTTCGGAAGAGTTTAAATCGAGAGGTCCCGTGCAGATCCCATTTGCTCTCTGTACGTGAAAGATCCCTCTTGGGATGAAAGTCCCCCTTCGTAGGCAAAATTCCTAGGTAGGAGACGATGGTACATCCCCTGGCGTTGGTGGTTAGCCTCGTAGCAGAAAACGTCCAACGTTAAAAATCCACATTCACACGTGCAATAATCAGCCTCTTTAATGAAGAATGAAACATGGCATGGCTTAGGCTATTCATTTCAGTTATTTTAGATGAAATTCTTGATAAGTTCGAAAGTACATGTATATATACAAGCTTCTTGATAAAGGTTTTAACTCATTGGCGTTCATCTTGTAAACACCCAAGGTATAACCAACTATACGTGTATACTGTATCATACACTGAAACACATGGCATTCTCAGCGTAAGTGCATATTGAACGAATAATTCTTGAGTGACTAAAATTCTCAGGGTTAAATATTGGAAGGAATTTTTGAATGAAATTTTTTTTTTATTCCAATATTTAACCCCCTTTCCAAAAAAAAAAACCTGGGGTTCGCTGTCATCCGACATTAAAATTGAACTCTTCCTTTAATTGCCATTTTACTTTTAAATCGTAATGCAACTGCACTAGCAAAATTGCTCGTAAAAGCTGGAAATGAACATTTTAATTTTACTTTCTAGTTTTTTTTTCTTCGTAGAATGAGATTGTTTCTCCAATTAGTTTGATTTATCGTAAGAAATTTCATTTAAGGTAAGAGTGAAGCGGCCGCTTAAAACTGCAAGGGCTAATTCTCGCTGATTGGTTTACGAACGTAGTTACACATCCATTACTCGTAAGTTGAGCATGCCACGAACGATACGCCTCATGTAAAACGTGTCTTAAATGCATTACGCTTTGATGAAAGCACGGCTCGCGTGACTTATGCGACCCTCGATGGGAAATGGCTCGCAAATTTGCGATTTTCACACGTAATTTCGAATGCGAAGCTGCCGGGGAACTTTGAAAAACGCCGGAATAAATAACGTCGGAAATGTTATTTATTGCGCTTTACTTCCCTCGCCAAAAAGCGAAAAAGTCCGCGGGGAATTTTAACGTTACTTAACGCATAAATTAATGCGATTTCCATAAAGCCGAGCTAATTAGCTGTGTCGGTATTAGCATAATCTCAAAGGGTATAGACAACTGAATGCCGAATGACGCTAGCTGCTCGTCTAGCGCTCAACTTCGCTCCTTGCAGGATTTTATCCAGCGCAGATTAGCAACTACACGTATAGTTCAACTAAAATTCATCAAGACGCATCAATGTTTCAGAACTACGGGGATTTTCTGGAACGCAACGCGTATAGCTACTTCGTAAAAAAAAGGTTTAAAATACATGTACAGTATGTTTATGTACGCTTGTAGTGACTGGGGCTAGTGATTATGGTTCATCATGGTCATCGTCGTCATCAAAGTATGGTTGCAACGCACGTTGCGAATGAAGCTCAGCCACTCATATGCCCAACCCTCCCCATTAACCCGGCAACAATAGCGAAATACTTCACTGTATTTAGCTGGGGAAGAACCTAACTTACTACAGTGTAGTATAAACAACGATAACGTAATGGGAAGGAGGACGGTCATGACCGAATTTATTTAAGTACTGCCATTGGGTGGGAGCACATTGAGACTTTTAAATTAAGAAATTTACTTACCGACCACTGGCGCCACCCAGCGGGCTAACAAGTGCTAATCCGTTTTCAATTATTATGACTACTCCACATCCTATTAATAATACAATGATCTTGTATTTTATTGCATTTATTTAAAAAGTGAGAAATTAACGACTGCTGCATATTTGGAGGATTATCATATACAGTATAGTTAAGTTGTATTCTATGTTGGTCTTTTATAACGTCATCTCGACTAGGAATGACTTCATCTTCAGACTTGTCAAAAGACAAGTGCAGAGTACAGTATTCAGCCTGTACAGTACATGTAGTTGAATTACAATTTTAAAAAATTGTTTAATGTACGCAGTTAAATTTAGCATTGGAGTATAGGGGGCGGCCGATGAAAAGTGTTCACTATTCATAGTATGCAGAGGTCAATGCATAGAACAAATTTAACATGGACTTCTATGGAGAAAAATTCGGGCAGAAATAAATTGTTCAATGTTCACAGAGTTTCAATGTATAGAGGTGTTCAGAGTAGCAGGTTTCACTGTATAATCTTCCAGATTAGTTGTACCGAAATATAAGTAATCTGACCAAATGGCAAAGCAACATGAGACTGGTGTCGCACGAAATATGGGTGAACAGTGACTGTCTTGTCTGGGATGACAGAAATAGATACTATCCCGTTGTCGTTTGCAACAAAGACCGGAGATGACCGTCTTCCTTATTGTCGGGCAATGCGCTACCCTGAATGACCACCAATTTCAACGGATCAAGCAAGAGCGAAAGACAGTAGGCCTACTCGTAAAAATTTCACATTTTGTGCAGCATTTTCAGGGATGCGTGTTCCAAATTAAATGGACTAATGCAACCGTCTTATTAAGTGCTTGTATAGCCGTGGTCCATTACCCTTTGACTATTGCCCATTTGGTTCCGTTGCGAGGATACTGGGTACTGGTCAGCTGCATGATAAAACAGCACTCAAGAGTCGAGTGAAGGCCAGATATTTTATTCAACGCTATCCAGTCGAATAAAAACGGATCAAAATGGACTGGGCAAGCGTGCTAAAAGTGCACCAACCTGTGCTCCAATATTTTATCGCATTTTTACAAGCTACCCATAAAATGCGCCATTTGAACTAAATCATGAATAATTATGCGGACTGCCATTGGTGGACGTTTTACAGTTTTTTAAAGAAACATTACTTCGATGAAGTATATTGGTGAGTGCTTGCTCTAAACTCCAATCACCGCTCATTTCTGCCCCAGAAATGGTCTTGCTGACTTTATACAAACTGCATATTTGGACAGATAGTAACTATCTTACAATTAAAGCTGGGTTATACTATACGCCGTATAAGAGTATAGTATATATCACTGTAAAAACACAATCTTATTTCAAGACGCATTTTTCATCTTAAAACTACTGGGAAAAAATATTATTTTACATGTAATAAGACATTTTATGTGTCTGATATTGCTTAAGCAGCCATTTTCAGACATGAAATGTATCTTGATAAATAAAATAAGGTGTTTGTGACATCACACATGACGAATAATCCATTTTTGAAAAGGGTGCAGTTGAGGTTTTTAAATTAT
>JAQGAO010006836.1:0-11872 GCA_034697705.1 Ommatoiulus sabulosus | reverse complement strand
GGCAACATTTCTAATTACATTAATGTAAAGCACATCTTATGGAGTCAAGGTATTGCACTAATCAGTGTTTCTCCATTCGTTGTTCACTCAGTTTCAATGCTTAATCTGTGAACTGGCCCTGCCCCGGATATTAAAGTACGAGCTTTCCTGCATTGCAATGCTGCTTTGCAGGTTAGCAAACATGCATGAAACTAAAATGTTTTTTTGGAAAGCGAATATTGATAAAGGAATTTCGCAAATGCACCCATAAAACTAACTTTACGATTCCCTACAACTTTCTAATTGAACGGTCTGCTCTAACTATTACAGTTTAGAAGATGGTAACGCAATGATCTTGAATTTACATTCCAAGGTCACCGGAAATAAGCTTACCATAATACCACAAAATCAGATTTTTACCTCTAACACAATCAAAATAAAAACATGGAACTGGTTATAAAACTAACTCTGTTTACAGCTGTGAATACAGAACAAAAAAAATCGCTTGTTGCGTCAAAAACACAATAAAACCAGTTTCCTGCAATGAAATCAAGTATTGCAAAACCTTAAAAAAATACATGGAAACCACAGATCACTGTAACGCAACTACAAAAACACCCTTTTAATTTAGGTGGCGATAATTCTTTGACCGTTTTTTATCAGCTATCTTCTGTTTGATATCATATATGTTTCATTAATCTCCATCCCCTTCCTCCTACGTAAACTGACTCCTACACGATTGACGTTGCGTTCAAGAAGTACAGATATGTATACTTTACTGTGACAATACTGTGTTTGGGCAAGAGATTTCGTGTTTTCATAAAGCTTAGCAATTTTTACGAAGGCTAATATAACTCGGCAGGTGGGAGAAATCTCGGAAATAAAGAAATCCGTCAGACTCAGAATGCAAATTGTGCAACTTCATCGTTGTAAAAGTACAGCAAAAGTCAATTAAAGTTTACTGCTCAATTCAGTGCAACTATTCACCAGGCGATTCATAAGTCCATTGCAGACTATTTATATGTATATGTTTAAATTAAAGTTAAGTAAATTTAAACACATATGAAATATATTGAGAAGGCATTGGGGGACCTGCTGTCCATTGCCATGCCAAACTGAGAGTTTTGTTACTAGCGTTATTTCGTGCTTTATTGTGAAACGAATAAATCGACCTTTATCATCAGATCATTAGATCTTGTGCGTTGCATTTAAATGAGTCATGAACGAATCTGGGAAATTTAACTGTTCGAAATAATTTAACGCAACTCGATAAGCAGTCACATTTCGGACAAATGAACAAACCAAAAAATGATCTGGAATGTTTGTCCTTCCGAGTGAGTGTCGGTAACATCAAAGGAACACAAACTGTTTGTTTCCCGGTAAAATCCACAGGATACATAATATAAGTAGGTGCACTCGCCGCATTTTTAGTTGAGAAAACACCGCAGCGGCCTTGTTGCAAGCGACTAATGGCGAATTTGACTGGGCACACTGGTGTACTGCAATTTTCTTGCAGGTGCAACCTTATCACGTGTCATTTTTTGCGAGGTGCAACCTCATGACGTCGCCGGTGCATTACACCTCGTTGTGCAAGTAGAACACGTGAGTGCAAATCGTCTGTCCAAGCTGCCGCCCAGACTCCCAGTCACCGCCAATTTAGAATGTTGAAGAACAGTAGACGAAATTTCCTTTATTTGAAAATCAGCAAACGAATTTGAAGAAAAGCAGACGAAATATAATCCTCTATGTTGGGTGCACCGCCTTCCACCAGCTTCCTTGATGGTGGAGGCGGTGCACACCCGGTGCACGGGATGTAACCATTCGACTACGGAACGTATAGGGTGCACCCACGGTCACCCACCTCACTGAAGTATGCACCATTGCCCAGTCGAATTGAACGTGTGCAGAAACGTACAGCTGGTGTATATCGTTGCAGATTTTTTGGACCAGTCAAATTCGCCATAAAAACGCTTCAACGTGAACGTACTCTTCATGATTAAGCAGATTGCCTGAAAATCGTCTGCTTAACAGACATGCTTTTGTTGAAAATCGTTTGCCATAGTGTTATACACTCCGTTTGCTAAAACTAATCTGGTCAAACAGATGTTGGGCAAGTCTTTTGTCGTGTTTAGTTTGCTGTTTGTCGTAGTGTAACGCGCTCATTTACGTTACTAAATTTCATTAATTCTTGATTCTCATTTGTTAGAATTTGCCGCCTGATTCGTCCCAAATTAATGAGCCACATTCAAAATGCATTCTTAAGCTTTGCAATTAAGAATCTCGATTTATTTAGCATTGTGTAAGTTCAGCAATCGTAAAATGCGTAATCACGCCACAATTCATTTAAAAACGGCTAAAGCCAACATGAAAACGATACGCTAAAACAGCGAGATTAAATAGTGAACAGTTTTGGCACAAAGGCGCGCAATTTCAGGTGTCATAGAGCGCAATAAATCAATTTAGCAACGTTCATTGAAAGTTCACCTCAACTCACGATCCACTGCATGATTGTCAGGGCAAGTCAATCACAGTCAAAAGTGATGCTAAATCGAATTCTCGGATATATTATTTGATTATTCCACTCTCGAAGTTTCATATGTGCGGTGACAAATTTGGCTACACCAATCTTAGCTAAAACAGCCTCGATGGATTTTGCTATAGGCCTAGCTGCACGCACAAAAATGGAAAATCCTTCGTAGTAATTATATCACTGGATCCCACAGCATATTCACATCATAAAATGTCCGCCTAACAAAGGCAGGATTCGATAATCCACGTGGCTGCTTCTTGCAAAATAAAACTTGAAACATCCAAACAATGTTCCACACCGAATTTTGGTCCAACTGCTCGGCCCTGCACCCCGTGCTGTTCTGCCCGTTTTGCATGTAAAAGTCCTGCCACGTCACCTCCGAAATTTAGTGGCCAAATCCGATTGCAACACATTACAATAATTAATTTTCAGAATTGCATAATCCGCTAAAGTTTAGATGTGCAATTCATGTAAAGCGCGCTTGGAATGTGACCTCGCTTTGCCCTTTCGATTAAGGCGCCAAAGCGGGTCACAGTAGTCTGTACGGGGCTTTAGAAATAACACTACTAATTTATGAAAATGGAATGACTCGGTTTTAGAATGGAACTTGTCGTTCCAAATGTAATGTGCCGTTTTTTCGTTTAATGGAACGTAATGAGGTGACCGAAAGGTTTTCTCCTACGATCGAGTGATGCAAGGTGTAAAATGAAGTATTCACCCAGGAGATTCTTACCTTGACAATGAAAGAGGGTGATAATTAATCGACGATCACTTTCGATGGATAGGTGGTTGCCGATTTGTATTGGTGAAACGGATGGCGGATAGATAGGATGAATAGATTATAAGCGACTCCAAGAATTTACGAAATGCATCCATTTTTATTTTATGCGTTGAAATAATGAACGTGTTTGGACAATAAAAATTTCAATCGCTGGGTAGCAAGAGTAAAAATGAAAATGAAGTAAAATCGATGGACTCACATATCACAGGAGCAGGGAGAGTATCTCGAGGTCGAGTTGCAAAAATGGAAATTTCAGTAAAAGGAGAAAGGCTGCATTGTTGACAAAGTAAAATGAGACAAAATGCCCTCGCTACAGAGAAATTTCTTCATGGAAAGTCGGGTCAAAAATCGGCTCTCTGTTTTCTTGTTTCTCCTTTTTGTTGTAATTTCCGACTCCTCCTAGCTGGTGACATCATTCCTCTCGACTGGGTCGGGTTCTGTCGTCTTCTCGGTGTTGTCCATCACTGGACCATCAGGGGATTTTCCCGGTGGCAAGTGGCTGGATCTCCGTGGGAGGTGACGTCCATTACAGTAACATCAATACTTTCACGTATTTCATTTTTATTATATAATTAAAGGAAAAGCGGATGACACGAATCTACATTCTGAAAAAAACAACAACAATGGTTTCCCAAGCAACTAATTATTATTCATTTTGCAAGTCGCATCCGGATTTTTTTAAGCTCTACTATAATAGCTTAATGATCTGCTGTATTTCTGACGGTCGAAAACTCACATACAGTACTTCTTGGAAGTACATGTTCGGTAAATATCCACCATTCGACTAAGCTTTTGTTGTTAATGCTCCAGTTTTATTTTAGAAGCATCAAGTGATTCAAGTTGACACGTTTTATCCTCTCAAAGCATAAATTATCGAGGTAATTAATGCTCATTATCTACAAAATTGTTAGAGATCTTCTAGTTTATTCTCTGAAACGGAGAGCCTTAATTATATGCACTAAGTCTCTAGTCGTAAATTTCGTTGCCTACTGCTAACAAATTAGAATTAAGCCTGCCCAGATAAAACACAAATACTGAACATGTATACTCGAAAACAATTCCCCTACATGTATAAATATACAGTAAAACTCGTGTCATAGACGTTTTCTTTCGGGATTTAAAACATCGATGTTTCATTTTTTATGTTAATTTCCTTTAATTATTAAAATTCATCGAATGTCGTGCTCTTTGAGATGACATGCATCACCTACAAAAACGTTACATTAAATACATGTAAATTTAAGGCAAGATTTTTGATAAGACTTCAATTAACTGTACGCCTAAAGGCGCGTATCCACTTAAGAAACTTTCACAAAAAACAACGCGCCTATAGAAATCGTAAAACAAGTAGGCCTACTTCGCTCTCTTAAGTGTCTTGTACTATCTAAGGACGCTATAGGTTGAAGAGAATTATGAAGAGATTATGGAGAATTACCTGGCGAAACTCAGGTTATGTATTTCAATGTAGGCCTACAATATATGCGAGACATCTGGGTGCTGGGCAAGCAGCATTTCGTTTTACGAAATTGGGTACCCAATTCTTGAACAAGTTAGCACACATGCTGCTATGTTAGCAGTGTTTGCCCTCTTTTAAGGGGAAACTTATCGTATTGGGGCAAAGCAACTTCACGGGAATTTCTTCAAATGGTTTGAAAATGTCAGCTTGATTTTTGAGTAAATGTGCAGAAGAGGCTACAGGAATCACTAAAAAATCACTAAAAAAATGTACAACATGCATATACTGTATAGGTTAGTACTGAAGAAAGTTTTAATTAAACTAATTTATGCAGTATTTATTTATATACTGCATACAGTAGTCATCATATTTAGCAGAACAGATGAGCAGCATTTAGAAAACTTAGCTAAAGTACTACAAAGACTACAACAAGTAGTTTTATAGATCAAGTTGTCCAAATGTGAATTCATAAGAAAGGAAGTCAAATTCTTGAGACCTATTGTGCCAAATCAAGGAGTTAGACCTTACAAAGAAAAGTATCAGCTATTAAGTGACAACCTAGGGCAGTTAGAGATAGCAGAGGATTAATTGGACTTATTGGATATTCGTGAAGGTTTATTCTAAATTTTGCACACATAGCAAAACCTTTGACAAACTTAACTTGGAAAGGTAAAGAATTTGTCTGGACCATGGAACATCATGATGCATTTTAAAGATTAAAGGAAGGTTTAATTACCCGTCCACTACTTAGATTTCCTGAATTTAAAAAACATATTTTGTTGGAAACAGAGACATTTGATGTTGGACAATTGCTTTATTTCCAACACAAAACTTGCACCGTTAAGACGGACTACCTGGAGACCTACGAAATCCTCAACATCCTCGATGCAGTGTTTGTTTCGGTGCTGCTCATTATTCTCATCCTCATTATGAACTTAATGATTGCAAGGGCCATTTGGAAACCAGAATGTGCCATGACCTCTGATGAGGGTACTCTTGGAGCGACCATCCAAGATGTCCGAAATGAGAATTTGTCAGAAATTGTCGGAGCTGCTCACTTGAACGCCACTGATGAGGATACTCCAAAGGAGGAAAATGGAGGCAGATCAAGGCGTGACCGAGAGTTGAAAATATCCAAAATGTTGTTGGTCATCTCCAGCGTCTTCGTTGTCCTGAATGTCCCTATCTGCGTCATGCTATTGATCCCGTTCGCAGTGGGCAGAGACGGGTTTGACCCTTCCGGGGAAGTGCTTGAGTGGTGCCGTTTCGTGTACCGCATTAATTTCGCCATCAAATTCTTGCTCTATTGCCTTTGCGGCCAGAATTTCAGAAAGGCCCTCAAAAGCCTGTTCTGGAAAATGGCCCGCAAGATCAACTGCGGCCATCTGCGCTATAGTCGCGGTTCCCTCAAAGAGGAGGGGGCGTCTAACAGGGCTCTGGTTTTGGGGGTCCGTGATAAGGCGGAGGACAAATGAAGTTAGAAAGTTTTAATGTTAAACCCAAATTGAAGCACCTCTATCAAGGCAGTAATTACGTACATAAAAATAAAGGTGAACTTTTGACCTTTGACCAACGTGAAGACGACGGTGTTGCACATGCATCTGCTGGATTTACGCTCCAATCAAATTGTTCTTGAAGCGAACAATTTAACAAGACGTTAACATTGAATTTAACAGACAATGACAACAAATAAGTCAATTCAAAAATGAGCAAGTTTTTGACCAGCTCAACGCTATTTATCTCAGTGGCAACAAATTCGATTGAAATTCCTGTGCTTTAGAAAAAATCATGGCTTTATTAAACTCACAAAACACATAGACCGACATTTTTAGATGCATCTTACGAGCGTGATTACCACGCAATGAACTTGCATGCAATCATGTTGTCACTCCGGCATCGTGTGAAGTGGACATTGTCCTCAACGCTCTTTTTTCCTTCGTCGTTCTTTTGAACGTTAATGCATCACGTTGGCTTATTGAGGATGACGTCACAGAGACAGTTACTGCAATAACTTCACACAAAAAATGACATGAAACTGCAGAATGGATGATGAGGACGCTTCCAGTATTTATAGACTCGACGCCTTCGTGTCCTGTTGCAGCGCTAACGAGAAATGGGTGGACCTGACAATGGTTCCAACCGTCCAAAACGAGGACCCTAAACTGCACCTGAGTCTCCTTGGATGAGATTTTGTTGCTGGAGAAATGATCATTGACAATATTCTTGTCGTGCATGGAAGAGAGTCCAAGAACCGTTTTCATCAGCACTCCCAACTCCATCGCCAGTCGATGATGTCAATGGAACTGGAGATGACCAAACACCGGTTGTTGGTGTCAATGGGAACTGGAGATGACCAAACACCGGTTGTTGGACCAGAACAGAGGCAAAGTTATCCTCATTCTGTTAGAAAAACTCAACTTGAAAGAGCCAACCAAATGATTGCGAAGCATGATGAAGACCGAGACTTATTTACAATGGCCCAAAAATGATGATGGAAGAAAACTCTTTTGGAGGCGTATTCATAGACGCTCTTGGAGAATGCCTTTGTGTTCATGGGTTGAAGAAAGGTTGTTCAAACGAGGGTGTGGAGCATTCTCGAATCACGATCTCGAAGTATGATCCTGAACGTTTTTAGGTTGATTAGACATTGATTTGACATGTTGTTAAGATGTTGAGCAAATTACTTCAAACAGCTTGTCCATGCTGCTCCAGGAGTTTGTTTTTCGATGTCCTTATCGAGCTGGCCAAGAGTGTAGGATATTTGGATTTGATTACCAATTTTAGAAGTTGAGTTTCTTAATGTCCGAGTTAGATCGAACTTAAACGGAGAACGGAGGCAAATTCATCTTCATTCTGCTGGTAGAAGACTGTTTCGAAAACGTTGAAAAAATGTACACTAAATGTTTAGATTTTTCCAGATTGAGGGAAAACGTTTATGTCAATATTATATCCGAGTCAGTTGTTTTCTGAATTTACATGACGACATATATAGTGTAATCCTATTTACTATTAAGTCGTAAAACCCTTCAACTAGCTCAAGTTGAAGGGTTTTCGAAGTGAATTCGTGATCCTCTCCGATTTCCGCTTCCCCATTACATAAATTGAGCGATCTTAACATATGATATAAAATTAAAGCGCCCAAGTTTCATACAGCGAGAAAGCGAAATAATAGCTAGCAAGTTGTAGCAAACTGATTTAAAATTCGTCAAACTTGTGATGATATACTAATAATAATATTACATTATTATTATTATTTGAATCATCGTTGGTTCAGTTCTGTGGCCGAGTTAAGGCGGTAAGTCAATTTAACTGTACTGAATTTAACGAATAAATACAAGGGGAGAAAATTCACTTTAATATCTCTTGATTTTGAATTTTGCTCCAATAACATCTATTCGAAAATTTTCCCTGTAAAGTTGATGTTTGCAATTAGTGTTTGAAAATCACGTTGAATTAAAATGAAATTGTATCGCGCTCAGAGTTCCACCAGAAATTCAATTTTCTACTTCCCTGACTTTTCCGGGATTTTAAACAAATTTCCGTGATCGATGACAATGTTAAAATTGACATAACATGCACTTACGGCACATGGATTATGTAACAACGAGCGGAGTTTTTTAAAAAATTAATAAAAACGAATATTTCGTGGCAAAAAAAAAAGTATTTTAACACTCTCCTATACTGATAAAGTTTGCTAATTTCTGGTCATTTGGTTATTTTTTACTTAATAAATTATGATGATTTAACTTCTGGGTATAACGACTATAAATAACTAGTTATTGGAATGAATTTTAATGGATATTTAATATCGAGAAATTGCGAATGAAATAAAAATATCATGTCCGGCAGTATAAAATGTTTTCCAAACACATTGTGTCAGAATCAGGGAAGGTTGGAACACTACAAACATACATACATTAAAACCTGGAAAAGTGGCCACTTTTGAATGGTGACACCTGTTTATGTTGACCACTTTTTAGTGAATTGTTTTTTCTAGTGTACATTTCCTGCATAACAATTCTCCGTATAGTGGCCAGTGACCACCTGTCTATTGTGTACAGTGACCAGTGTGTTTTGTCGTATTTGCAATTTTTACATTGTTAATGTACTTTATAAAGTGACCAGATAACGGAAGATCGACTCACCTTACATCCTGCCTTTAACCCCAGTGGTTCTCGAATAATTCAGCCAATCATGTTATTCAGATCGAAAAAAAACCACTGAAAACTTGATCATAAGAAGCAAAAAGCATTTAAAACTAGGAAAACTTGATAATTTTATTTTTAAAAAACAAACAAATGTGTTATAAAACAATAAATATACTGTATGTAATGCACAAGGACATTATGATTCTGTACTTTTTTGGTTTTGTGGTTTTTTACTACATTTTTTTTAAGTCTACGTGTATTATTTTAATATAATTCACGCATTCTTTGTATATAGTGACCACCTGTGTACAGTGATCAACATAGCATTTTTTTGGTGGTACTCTTAACAGGTTTTACTGTACTTATTCCAAATTTCCGTTTACTCTGTATTTCATACAGCCCCAAAACCATTCCACTGCCACCCCCGTGCTAAAGTCTATGGAGAATGGTGTTTTTATGTCTCAATAATATGGAATACTTCTAATAGTTTGTTGTGTCCCAACTTTCCCTGTTTCTGACGCAATATGTTTGCTAAATATTTATAAAAATCTTTTTTGGTTTTTCAAGACAAATCTAACAACCTAACAATTCAGTATAGGGGCCATGCATAAATTACGTCACGCTTGGAGGGGGAGGGGGGGTTGAACAGATCGTGACAGTTTGTGACAAGGGGGGGAGGGGGGTTTGGGCATGCGTGTCGTCACGCATTTTCCGTTCTAAATGACGTCATTTCCCAAGGGAACACCCCCTCCACGATTTTCCAAAAGGAAAATTCGCACCTGAGAAGGTATTTGTGTCAACAAGGCGGCGGATCAAAGTGGGGGTATCAAAGCTACATCCTCCATTTTTAGAATTTGCCCTAGTTTTGCACATTTTGGAGGCTGTTCCGAAAAGTGCGAAACTCTTTGTCAAAGTTTTGTGTCCCATATATTGATGCTATTGTATTTTATATATTCCAGATCTTGAATTCCTGGGAATTTCAAAAAAAAGAATAGCGTCATTTTAATTGTCTTTATCGACATTTCCGACTTCATTTCGGCACCTTTAATCTTTAAACCTTTTGGCATACCACAAATTTGGCATTATACAAAACGAAAATAGCAAGCTGACTTGATTTTCACTTAAATGTGAATGTTAAACATAATATACGCAGCATAGGAATATAATGTTTGAGGACCAGCAGTAGCATTAGATTCCGGACCAGGAGTGCATATTCTGTCACTCTTTTGTTTTGTCATGAAATAAATTCATGACATGATATGCATGTATAGGGTTCCCCAGACCTGGAAAGGTCAGGGAATATAATGACTTACTTGGAAAAAGTCAGGGAAATTCAACGTATCTACTTGTTTGTGGTTAGTTCATGGTCCATTTGCAAAATGCTCACTTATCTCGAGGATAAACTTACAAAATTTTACACGTTTTCACATTTATAAATTTTCAATATTTTCCATGTTTTCCAAAGACCAATTTATTCGTAATATTTTAAAGAATTTACGAGGACAAATTTTCGACATTTTGCCGAGTAGAAATTTTCAAAATTTTCCATGAAGCTAATTCTTGTTAATGCTACTGGACTATGTTAAAACAAATTACCAAACTCAGTTTTTTTAAATATGTATGTCATACTTTCTTTATGATTCGCCTGGTACGCCTAGCATAGAAACTATCACAGCCTGGGCAAAGCCGGGCCGTCCAGCTAGTTGATTAAATAAAGTAAACATAATTCGGAAAATTCAGAGAAGAATGACTTAATTTTAAAAAAGTCAGGAAAATTAAACGTATAAATTTTGTCAAAATCCAACATGAATGCTTATTCGGGGTTAGATTAGGGCACTTCAAACCCTTGCAAACTTATGACAAATATTTTCAGAAGAAAGTTGGAAAATTTTCAACAATTTCAGAGGAGAAATTTTCAGAATTTTCGACTGTTTTCAAGGTCAAATAGGCAAAAAATGTCAACAAAATCATAGAAAATTGCATTATTTAAAAAAATTGTTTCACTGATTCAGGGTCCCCCAAAAATTTCATTTAAATTTCTTTGGATTTTCTCGGACTTTTCCAGGTTTTACACAAAAATTCCCTTGCCAATGACTATGTAAAAAATTGATATGTTTTGCAAAATCGATACTGGAAAATATTTTTCAATATTAACTGACGACAATTTTTAAAACCCTTATATAAAAAATTTGCATAATTTTAATTTTTAAGAATGTGAAAATTTTGTATTCTTAAAATGTTTGAAAATATGGCAAATTTGAGATCGAAAAACGTAAAAAAATTTGAAAATTTGTTCTCAAAAAACGTGGACAGTTTTCCAAATTTGTTCTTGGAGAACGTGGAAAAGTGTGCAAATTTGTACTCGGAAAATGAGGAAAAATTTGTAAATTTGTACTCGAAAAACGTGGAAAATTGGGAAATGGGGAAAATTTGCAAATTTGTTTTCAGAAAACGTGGAAAGTTTTCCAAATTTGTATTTGGAAAACGTGGAAAACTTTCCAAATTTGTACTCGGAAAATGTGGAAAAATTTGCAAATTTTTACTCAGAAAACATGGAAAAATATGCAAATTTGTACTCAGAAAACGTGGAAAATTGTGCAAATTGGTACATGGATAACGTGAAAAAATTTGCAAATTGTGCTCGGAAAACGTGGCAAATTTTGCAAATTTTTACTCAGAAAATGGGCCTGAGCTAACTAAGTAGAAGTATTAATTTTGAGTCGCCATGACTGCGTTAAATTTCCCAAACTTTTTCAAAAACAGCCATTTTTGCCTGACTTTTCCAGACATTTTAAGGTTCCCTGACTTTTCCCGGTTTTCTAGGTCTGTGGGAACCCTGTTATTTTGTCCTTTGTAGGTTTTGTAAAATCGTGTATAACATTAGCGTATGTCAATTTTGTAGTTGTTCAGGGAAATTTGTTTGAAAACCTGGAAAAGTCATGAAAATTAAATATGAATTTTCTGGGGGAACCCTTTCT
>JAQGAO010006835.1:0-11874 GCA_034697705.1 Ommatoiulus sabulosus | reverse complement strand
TAGTGACCTTTGGACCCTAGGTTCTATGGTGAAAAATGTTTACCTTAGTTCACTCTTAACACCAGTTTGAGTTTGTAACATGAGTTCAAAAACACCCTGTATATATGGATTGCCGTATTCACAATGCACCAATATTCGACCGATGACCATTGGTCGTTATCTGCGAAGCGTGATGCAGCGCGACGTGTGCTAACAAGCAGCGTTGTTAAAATTTCGAAACATTGCCGCAATTCCCCACCGTACATCTGCTTTAAAAGACCCGAAGTTTTTCGTCTTATTTACTTTAAAAGTATACTTAATTCAAAATGTGAATTGGAAATATTGCTATATTCAAATTACTATAAACACGAGTGGTGTTCGGAATTTTAACATTATAGGATTGCAATAGTATACAGGCGGAGGTGGATGCGGCTATAGTCTTAAAATCTTCTATTCGAAACGTTTTCTTTGCTCACGCTGCTTTTTTTTCCATCTACAATATATTGTACAAGTTTGGTCTTTCAAACAGCAATAATATAAATAGGATTTTAATGAAAGTATTCTATTGTATTGATTTAAACGCAAGTGCGTTGCTAATTACATGTTGCGGTACATGTATTATGAATATCGCATGTTTTCAAATTAATTAATATAGTGAAAGTGTGTAAATATTGTTGACTTAAAATTACTATGTATTAAAAGTTATGCAGGCAAAGACCTTGACATTTTCGCTGCACATATAACAGTTATTAAAAGTGGAATAGAAAATATGTACAGGGCGATGCTTAAGTTTGATTTCTATCCAAAAATTGTCGCCTTAATGTTTAGGAGTTAACAAGTAACAAGTTAATGGTATACAGTAAATTTTAAGTTCAAGAAGCTCATGCATGCTTCCGTGCGAAGAATTTCCCTAGTCCAAAATAGGTTTTATTTCATGGTTCTATATATTCATTTAGTCAAGCTGCAAGCGTTGTGATCTTTTAAAAGATATATTTACGTTGATAACTTTTCAAGTTATGATTTCTGCGATTTTTTTTAATTATAAATTTGAAAGCAACTTCGGTGCCATGCACTTTTTATGGACACGGTCTCTGCTTATTACCAATCTCCTCATATTATACTCAATCATCTGAGTTATAACTTATATTATTGAATTTAAATGACTTTAGACATAAATTGTCTCGTGTTTCACATTGCACATTTAGCCTATATTTAGAAATTTTGTAGTCATCGCTTTTTTCTGAACCAATTACCCTGTAAGCGTTTAATCCAAAAAACGCAGAAATTATTTTGAGAACAACATGTCGTTCTAAATTGAAGCACTGCGTTTATTCATTTCATTGGCTTTTTACGTTCTGATGCTTAACCAACGATTTAACCGACCTTAATAATCGAGAAAATACCTTAAAAATAAGGCGACAGATTCAGAAACTATATATTTAATCAGATTTTTTTTAAAAATTACATTGAATTAAGTTTTATCCTTTTTGCACAAAAAAATTCGCTTTAAATGGCGGCAATTTACTTTATCGCATCTTAAATTGACCACTATTGCATGGTGCTTACTCCAAGTGGCCATCTTTGCCACCATCCAGTTGTTATTGTCAAGAGCAGGTTAATGCCGAGCTAATTGATATCCACTAAGGATTGATGCGCGATGGAAAATGGCATCTTTTAACCTCTCGAGCCTTTCATTTTATGGATCGTCCATCGTGATGAGCTTTTTGTTGCGCTTTCGTTTCACTCCATTGGTTCGGGAAGATAACTTGATTTTTATGGTGTCCGAATCGGACCGGCATTACTGCGTAATAAAGATACCCTGTAGACCCGCTCGCCGTTCGATCCGACCACGTGATCGTGCCAAATGAGGTGAAGTGGTCTAGTGGGCATTTGATGAGGAAAACTGTTAGGGCAAAAGAAGTATAGAAATGAATGGATCCTCTTCAATGAGTAAATGATGGACCTGCTGATTAGAAGAACAGCATTCATGTTCCCAGACAAATTTCGAGAAAACAATCGGTCATTTTTGAATGACTTCCGTGATTGGAGGGCTTTATGCAGATTTTCATTCTTTGATTCCCTCTGGGTGACCGACTTTCTGACGCATTTCACAAATTTGATTTTAATGGAATTGTCAAGAACTTGTAGGATTTCTGCTGGGAAGTTTTTCAATTTACACTTCGCAGACAACACCTTGCATGGTTAGTGTTGGATGCAGGCGTCTAATTTATAGTACTGTCCATGGTCAGCTTATAACTGATTTTTTTTAACTTACTACCTGCAGTTGTACTTGTTTATTATTTGTCATTTTGTCGTCTGTCACCTTATCAAAATCTGAATTCGGACCAGTCATGTTGTGACGAATCGATTCATACCTGCGTTAACAATGACGCCCAATCAAACATCACATTTCGTTTTTAAAACGAGTTGCCGTTATTTTAATCAAATGTAGCTGCTATGACTGAAATCAATTACTCAACTAATGATCGCATTATACATGCATTATTATAATGGTTGTCCACAAAGGGCCGAATTACTAAGAAATTGAGTATTCCAAAGGGAATTGTCATATTGGTAACCATTATTTTTATTTCCATTTGCATTTCAGCATTTCAATATGGGAATATTTGTTTTCGTATTTTTCTTATTTTATTTATTTTTCGTAGCACATATTGCTTTGTTCTTGTTCGAGACCATGCAGACAGATTGTAAAAATTGATCGCTTTTCCACTCTCGTTTTATGAATGTTGGTGAATTTGTGCTGTTTGCTGTACTAGAAAACACAATGAAGAAAAATAACCATCATTTGTTTTCCAACTCTGTACATGTATACGTGTATAAAGCTGCAGTAATTTTCGCGTTAACTTTGAGCTAACTTCTGCAGCGTAATATCGCGCATCTCCGTTTGACATTGGTTGAGACTATAAGGCAATTAACTGATATGCATTTTACAACGAAAATTAATTGCCTGTTTCCGTTTCGCGCATTATTAATGCGGATATATTCTAGGGCAGGATAGGCCCATATGTTTGGAGTCCATAGTGCTTTTATTACCCGTGAAATTATGTAGTTAGATCGCTGTTCCTGTATTTTAGTCAGTCTTTGGTTAATTAAAAAAAGGCATGAAATGTTAAAAATCAAATTACGCTTGAGCAACATAGCGCTGCTTTAGGCTTTCATCTAATTAGAACACGAACGCTGGCACATTAGAACCATATTACTGCGTTTAAGAGACGTGCTCGGTATAAGGCAAATTTGGTTTTACGACGTCATTCGTATACGTTGCTTTGCTTTTTTGTTTGTGAAAATCAGTTTCTTTTAGTTTTTATGATCCATAGGTACAGGGTGTTTCTCTTTTCCCCGTTCATTTTTCATGCAGCAGCGCTAATTTTGTTTCCAGCTTCGTTCTCCCGACTTCTTTGAAACTATTGAAGCGTGTCTTTCAAGTTTGGACTTAAGTCCTGGTCTGGTGCTTCTGTTGTGCTAGCAAATCTTGCACAACAACATTTCCAAGTATGTTATACGAGTTGTCTAAATCGTGCCACCATTAATTAGTGCAACCTAATCGGTTTGTATAACGAGCATCTGAGCTTTCCGAAGAACGTTTTAATTTAACGGAACCTCTAGATCTAGATTTCAAGTGCGTTTGTAGTGGCAATTCTTGCGCAGATCCGAGCTTCATCGAGCTTTTCATAATTTAAGTTAATGAAATTATTTTCTTTATCAATCTTTCGGTCGTGCATGGGAGATGACGCGTAAAAATTCACCATTTTAGAACTGTGTAATTTAATCCAGTTCTTGGAAATTGAATTTGAAATGAATCTGGAAAGGTTGCCTTTTTTGTCGAACCAAAACCAGAATGCTGAACCTGCTGACAGAATCAATGTTGACAGCGGTTATTCAAATACTCCGTGCACCATGAGAAGAGTGTATTTAGCGATATTTCTGCTTTAGGATTTTTCAATCTTTCCATTTCACCGATTTCCTCATCGACTATAGCATCAGCTGACTTATTGATTGTTGCTTTCAATTTGCGATACGTTCGACATACGACCAAATGCATTTCACATCGGATCGTTAATTTTGCAACGGGCGCTGGAATTGCGAGACTTCACTAATTGGACTCGTGCTATATGCTCCGAAAAATCCACGTCCCGCATTGCATCTATTATTAATAAGACGGTCTTCTGGCTGCGGTTTAGCGTATGTTGCCTTTCATGGCAAATATCAATAATCCCGCAAAGAGGAGTGCTCCAGAAGAGATATCTTCCATGGCACGCACGTCTGCTTATGAGAAGATGCACAATTGCACTTCTTATGAAATCTCACCGATTTCAATTTTTTTCCATCGCTCGATCATTATATTAACTTTTCGTTCATTCACAAAAAAGTGCATATTCATCGTATTTAACTCCGTGGCGCGTATGATTTGCTTGCTTTAGACATTCGTGTATGCACACGCGTGCAGCAGTGGGATATGAATATCGAAAAAATGGAAACCCCTTTTTCACGCTGCTTTGACTATATAGGTGCATCCAGGCAGAATTGGCAATTTTTACAAATATTTCCACGTGACTAGCCTAGACTATCCGAAATATAACAGCGATATTGTAGTCCCATTTCGGCATCCTGCGTTGGTGGTGCATCTTCGTTCTGTTTCTAGCTTTTCTTTTTTTTTTTTATGAATGGCCCTCTGGCTCCAGGTTCATTGGAAAATGCACCAAAATCGAGCTGCTTTTTACGGTATAGACCCGATGATATTACTTTAACCTAATACACGAACCCAGTTCGTTCAACCTAGTTTAGCGATTTTTGCAATCTTCACGCGTGGTGTTTTTACAGTTATGTGAAACAGGTGCCCGAAAGTGAAGTTGCGCGAAGTACAATAACATTTTCAAATGTTGATTTTTAAAATATGGCTATACTCGCGCTAGGAAACATATACCCTAAAAAACGAGTTGTTGAAAACGCAATTTATAAAGTCTCATAATTGTACAACAAATATTACGATCAACGTCAACTATTTTCCTGACCTGATCGGCGATCGCGTACAGGGGAAGTTCATTTAGAGAACGTGTTCGCTGACCTACTTGCGTGAACAAATAACAAATATAGCCTACGTAAGTTATGAAAATATACAAAAATGACTATTCTTTTTAAAGAAGACTTTCCCGAAAACAATTAAGAGGTTTTTTTGTTGGAATGGTAAGGGGCCATTCAAAAAGGACGTCCTCGTGTAGTGGGTAGGGAGGCATAGGTTTAGTCACGGACACAATGTGGACAGGGGGAGGGAGGAAGGTATGACCAACTAGGACTTCCACTTGATAAAAAATGCCAAATAAAATCATTTCCCAAAGTAAAAGGGAAATTGAGCGCAATATCGCATATACTGTAGGTGATGTGTTATAAATTGCCAACGTCAATAAACAGGGTACCTCCAGTCCTGGAAAACCTGGAAAAGTCAGAGAACTTAAAAGCTTAGGGTCCATTTGCAAACTCTCAAATTTTCCCAGTACAAATTTGCAAAATTTTCATTTTTCTCGAGCCATTTTATGGTTTTTTTATGGCTTGAAATATTTTCAACATTTTCCGAGGTACACATTTTCCCACGTTTTCTCAAGTACAAAACTTCAACATTTTCAACAGTTTCCGAGGATAAATGTTCAAAATTTCCAACAGATTCTGAGGAAAAATTGGCAAAATTCTCAACCTTTTCAGAGTACAAAATTTGCAGAACTTTAAAAATTTTCTGAGTGCGGACAGGGGGTAAGGGGGAATCCAATTTTTGAAAAAATTTGAGGACGTCCTTTTTGAATGACCTTTTAAGATCAAACGAGTTGTCTCGCAGTGCCAACATCCGTTATTTTTTTAAAGCGAGTAATATATTGTACATACAGATGAAATCATTTGCGTTTAATGCATATCTACATGCAGAAGAAAGACAGCAAGCAAATAAAACTGCATGTTCTTAGGCCGTGGTTTGATAAAAGGAAAATGTACGAGAAACTTATTTGTTAAGTAAGAAAAATTGATTCATCATGAACCAGCTGCAATTTCCGTCAAAATCGAATTCTATTGAGCAAATTTGAAAAAAAACGTTGATCTTATAGTACTTCCTTTTTTGTAACTGTGCATAAAATGGCTTTCGAATGCAATTTGATTTTCGAGATGTGTTGACGGAATTTCATTACATTCGTAACAAAGTAATCGATCTCGAAATATACTGTACGTACAGTTTACAGCTGAAATATTCACTAGATACCATAGACTCCACCATTCGGGAAGACTGATTAACCGAGTCATTCGAAGTGTAAATCTTTTTTCTAAAAATAATACTGTTTTTCTAAGACAAATTTTCCATTTTCCTGCTAAAAATTAGTGTTTCGAAAAAAGTATGTTTCCATATAGCTTTATAAACGTTGTATGTCGATTTTTTTGTGTGTACCATACTTAGACTTTCGTGCAATTTGCGAATCATCTGGCATTCAATTATCTGTGGAACTTTCATGCCGAATTTTCGCGAATAAATGGGGAGTTTACTGTAGCGTTCATGCGGTGACGTGCCATTTTAAGAACAGCATTTGAGGACCCTTGAGCATCGTTGTCTTTTTGAAGTAATCTCCTATCCGTCTATTTTCATTTAGGAATTCTGTACTTGTTTGCATTATGGATTTTTAAAAGGCACTAGGTGTACAGGGTGCCCCAAATGTCTTCAGACATAGGGGAAATTAATATGGGATGTCTCCAAAATTCTTCATACAGATTTCACTTTACTCAATTTTGACCTATGGGGAGGGCACGTGAAAGTTATGGTGTAACGTGAATAGATCCAGAACATGGATCATTTAAAGGCGCACGTTAGAAGTGTTTACGATGGATTGGTAATCATGTAGAGAATATTTTATGAATGAAGTTATATTTTGCAAAGTGTTAATTCTCCCTTTGTAATTAGACTTTTGAGACACCCTGTATATAATTCAACTTCATTCGAAACTGATTTTTCACTCATTTTAAAAAGCTATTTTCGAAATCGCAATCTATTTCAATGCTGTAGATCAATGCTAAATAAACAAACTCGTATCTTAAGTAGAAGCATATCAGATTATATCCCTTTATTTACATGCCGTCAAATTCAAAATGCGAATTTGAATTTCAATAAATTTGAAAAGTTTCATGTTATCTAACCTGTTTAGTAAATTAAATTAGCTACTTTGATTATAAAAATTCAATATGCCTGCGAGGTCTTAAATGATTCGAATCTCGCACTCTCCTTTTTAGCAAAAGTATTTTTACAAATTAATGATTAGAATAAAACGAATAGCTCTTAGCTAGAATATACATGTATATAGGAGAACATTCATATTTACTTTTACTTATTGAATTTTTTTCGGAGGTAATGTATTTTGATCTAGTTAAATTAAAGAAGAGGGGTAAATCAAATCTCATTTAATTATCAACAAGTTATTGAATTTTATCAAAAATGCTTGGTTTCATAACGTAAATTACATTTTATTAAGGTTATCATTAATACTGTTGCAAATATATATAAAAGAGTTTGTAAATAGGCTTGCCTTCAATTTCAAGCTTAAAAACTATCTCTGAAAGTACTTGTGGTCGATAAATGGTTTGAGAAGGAAATATTCTAAATAGTTTACGATCTCTCGATTAAAATATACCCAGATGAAGGTGTACTGTTCTTGCACATTTTTGAAATGAAAAAGTAAATGTGGAAATTGCAATCGAAATGGGATCAAAATTGGACCCCTCTGAGACATTTGTCTTGGATGTTTCTCCTCTGAGTGTGACTCTTTACATCTATAGTATAAAATCTGAGTCATTTTGTTACAATTTTATCTCCGTCTTTCTGATCGCCACAAGACATTCCGGATAATGAAGTCCGTAAAGTCATGTTTTACTATTCTTCATGGTGCCCAATCTGAATGGCGATGTTTTATTCATAAGACGTGTTAAAAGGTTGCTTTTATTCATCTTGCGTCGAACCTGCACCTAATCCCTCTTTTAACCAGTCACGTGAATGCTGTTTTTGCGCGGTTATTAAATAGAAAAAACAACACGAGTCACGAGTTGATCGTCAATGACGGTCATACGGCCGTGTCCATATTGGCTAGGGCGCTGGGCGTCGCCAAGAGGGCGCTGGTGGGCTGCTGTTGCGGCTCTTTGTCCATCATCATCTGCGTGGACACCGTGCTCAGGTGACTGGTCTCCAGGTCGCGCGCGCATCGGTTGTAGCGCTCCTTCTTCAGGATGCCGCTGCTGATGTAGGCCGGAAGTCGGAACTGGTTGCGCTCCTTGCGCACGTAGCGGCAGATGAGCACCAACAGGATGGAGAAGTAGAGCACCAGGATGACCACCACGTACACGATCACGTGCGATTGGTTGTTGTGGAACACATGGTTGTCGTACTGTCCCTCACTGCCACCACCCCCGCAAGGGAGCCCCGAGGTGGCGCTGCTGCTGCTGCTACTGCCGCTGCTGGTGTTGCTGTTGCCACACGTGACGGCCGACATGTTGCATGGTGGGCGTCTTAGCGGAACGTCTCACGGTCACCTAACTGAAACGAAGAAAAGTAAATCGATGTTAGATGCATTGGAAAGAAATTCTGTTAGAAGAGGTCCTTGAAAGTCCAATGGAATATGTACAGTAGGAACTTTTCGTTCGTACTGTACTCGAAGGTTACGCCATTTGTGGACGGTTTCGAAAGTGTTCTATCGAGCGTTGGTAGAGCTCGTCCGTCGCGATGAATATGTTGAAATGATTGCTGTGTTTATGTAAGGAAACTTGCGTCATTCTAAAGAGTCCACGCAGTTTCTTATTCCACCGACCTTTTTCTCTAATTTTTGCATGCGTCACGCGAGCCCAACCTTGACAATTTATGGATGTGTGGGCACTGTTTTTGAATAGAAAATTTTCTAGCGATCGCTGCCTAATTTGTTGGCAAACCAACATAACGCGATAGCTCGCGGTGATTGCCTATTTTTGAGGGGGTCGATCTTGGCGGGTGCTCGCATTTTCACTTTGTGAACGTAGAACATCCGGCGTTGGTCATGTAATTTGTGGATTATAGATGTTTACATATTTTTAAAAAATGGAATAATGAAATAATTGAACGGTATAGATAACTTGCGCATGATATGTCATGCAGCTCGTGGGCGTGACTAATGTGACTCGGTAGGCCTATACATTGTGGGCATTTTCCATAATGCAAAATGAAATTTGGGACGCATGTGCAACTTATCTATAGCAAAGGCAACCACAGTAAAATATAAAGTCTGCTTGTGAAAGCAATCTATAGATAACTTGCACGAGCAGACGACGCGGTCTTGCCCCGCCCAGATATATTGGCACAGTATACGAAATATAAGTAGGATCACTTCATAGACGTTTTGGGTTCCGAAAACACCGCAGCGCCGCCATGTGTACGAAATGATGTTTAAGATGAAGCCACGCCCATATCGTGAAACTGAATCGTGAAAGCTAAACAGGGCAACACCTGTATCTTATTGGCTTCCATGTGTCGTCAAAACTGAACAGGGTAACACCTTCATCTCATTGGCTCCATGTTTATGGTAATTAATGAGCGCGCGCAAAGGCCGCGTGCGTGCTTTAGAACACAGGCGAGTGACACGTTGCCTACGATTCGTTTACAAGCGCGCAGGGCGTGGCTTCATCTTAAAAATCGTTTCGTACACATGGCGGCGCTGCGGTGTTTTCGGAACCAAAAACGTCTATGGAGTGAGCCTATACTTATATTTCCCCTACTGTGATATTGGGGTACTTCAAGGTATACTGGCATAATATATTAAATTCTAAAAATGGTTGCCTGTGGCGCATGCTGTTGGATGTGGTGTACGTACAAGAAAAAAAGATGGGAATAGCATTATACAGGATTCTCAAAGTTGTGTCTAAAGCCAAGGCAAAACTCAGGAAAAGTTAACGAGAAAGAAGAGAATGTTGTGGATGTCTCGAATCAACTGAGTGGAATTAAATGTTAACAGGTGAAGAGTAGATAATTTTTTTTAAAAGTACTCTCCCACCTAGTTGGGAGAACGCCGCCAACAGTAGATAATTAATTAACAATGTCCATGTTGGATGCATTTGGCCAATTTGAATTTTCTTTAGAAAATGATATTACTTCTAAATTGTATGGGTCAAGGCCAGAACATAACTCTTAATTTTGGCTCGTAATTGACCAAATCTAGCCCTAAAAGCCGTTTCTTTTGTAATCAAATAACACGACGTTAACGTCCCCAAAAGGCATTTTTGCAGTAGAACGCATGAGTTAGAGCCAAAATGGAGTGTACCCCATGACACGCCACATCGGTAGAAAAAGCAAAGCGTTACTTTCGCACGCGTCCATACGTGCTATACGTTATCAAAATATGCAAACAATTGTTGAAAATGTTAGGTCTAGAAATGATTTTAAAACTTTAACAGTTAATAATCTATTATATAAAGAAGAAAACGCGTCCATCTTTTTTTCCGTATATTTGAAACATCGGGGGGTCATTCCAAAAGGACGCTTTCCTCGAGCGCGTAAGGGGGACGGGCATTTCGAAGTAGTCCATTTCGACTGGCCCCTGTGTATTCGTCATCTTTTTTCCGTATATTTGAAACATCGGGGGGTCATTACAAAAGGTCGTTTTCAAGTCGCGCGTAGGGGGGCTGCTGTAGCGTGTGGGGAGCCTGCAGTTTATTTAGACGGCCATTTCGGATGACCCCTTCCCCTGCCCGTGTGCAATGCGAACAGTCTCCTCCTGACCGCGTGCAATGCAAAAAAAAAGCAAGTACTTCCTTCCTCCCAAAATGGTCGCACCATATCCACGCGTTTGACTTTTTGCTCCCGTTTTTTCGTCTTAAGGTAAATAATTATCGCAACCTAACTCTCCTTTTTATATCTCACACTTCATAGACAGTGCTTATCTATACCGGCCGAAATTCTACAGTATTAGTAGTGGTAATCCATAAAATTTCAGGCCGAAGGGTGACGAAATTTTGCCGACATTTTATTAGTATCGTAGAACATTCAGTGTCAGCAATTATCAATAAATTTCGAACATTTTCGTCACTCCTATATTAGCACAATACTACTATGTATGTATGCTCACGCATTCTTTGGGAAAGATTAACTTTTTGGCACGCGGTCTAGGCCAGTATTAGTAGTGGCGAAATTTTGCTGGCATTTTTTTAGTGGTGGTAATCTACGTACTTCTCGCCATAACCCTTACAGTATGTACTTCTAAAACCAAACATACGAGCACTGGCCATGCTTTCACGTCCGTGGAATCCTTTTATCCTACCATTCAAGGGCCGTCAGAATTTGAAAATTGTATCCGGAAATCATTAAAGCCTAATTAAAATAATTTAAACCAATAAGACAATACATCCGATACATACATAAATTATTGATATTGTTACACATTAGTCTTCATTATTAACGTTGACATGTACGTGTACATAAAAATATCAACAAACTGTTTACCTGGGTGAAAATATGGTCCAAATTACTGTCAAGTAATTGACGTAATTACCTAATTACTGTAAAGTTAAACCTCATACAGTGCAATCCTGTTTTACTACCATTCAAGGGACAGCCAGCATTTTGAAATTTATAACTGGCAATCATTAAAGCCTATTTCAAATAAAATAATTTAAGCCAATAAGGCAAGGTTTCTTAACCTGGGGTCCATGGACCCCTTAGGGGTCAATGGATTAGGTACTGGGGGTCCACGAAGACATTAAAAATAATAATATAACAGGGTTCCCCCAGACCTAGAAAAGTCAGGGAAGTTAAATATGGAATTTCTGGGGGAACCCTGTATAATAAACCTGCCCTACACTTAAGTTTGTAAGGGGTCCGTCAGATTGTTTAAATAT
>JAQGAO010006834.1:0-11874 GCA_034697705.1 Ommatoiulus sabulosus | reverse complement strand
TTTTCGTTAATTTTTCAATTCATGTTTAGGTCTGGTAATTTTTCTATTCATCTTTAGTTTTGCTAATTTTACAATTACTGCTTAGTTTTGATAATTTTTCAATTCGTGATTAGTTTTAATAATTTTTCAATTCGTGATTAGTTTTTATAATTTTTAAATTCTTGTACAGTTTTGTCAATTTTCAATGCATGATAATTTTTTAATTTATTTTGAAAAAACTTAAAATCGATAATTTTCAATTCATGTTTAGTTTTGGTAATTTTTCAATTCATGCCTAGTTTGCTTTTAAATTAGTGGTTAATAATAACCATTATCTAATATATATATTTATCAATGTTAATACCACGTTGTATATTATTGCATAATTCCACAATTACAATCACACTAACTATATGCAATATTAACGTATAAACAAATTTGTTTTTTTGTTTACTTTCAGAACACCATCGTTCAACAAACAATCAATCAATTAATGCACTACCAGTTATGTTAAACGCACCATAGAAGAATGTTTTATCACTTTTAGCATTGTGTAGTGTCACCAAATAATATTGCAAAATAAAAAATGCACTTAAGAAAACGTATTTACTTTGTCATAACTTTTTTAAAGAAGAAACTCTACATTAAATTGATGGAAGCATAATTAGTAGTGTTTGAAGCAAAAAATGTATAAATCTGATCATAAATGGTAAAATTGTTGAAATAAAACATGTTAATATTATCATATTGAATCTAACATTCTATGCTAACTAATATATTTTTAACTAATAGTTTCTCTTTGTGTCAAATAAATTTTTGATTAACTAAAAATATTTGGTTGAAGAATGGTATTAAAACGTTATTAAAATGTTATCAAAACGTTAATAATTACAGACAGGCAAATCGAACATGTTGTTAAAGACACGAGATTGGTAACGTGATTACATATTTACTGTGTTACCAAAATGTTCAAAACATGCGCCATTTGTCATGATATACATATAATGGAAACTTTTGAAAATAAAATGGTTCAATGTTTAACATTTTACAAGTAATTATTTGTTTTAATTAGTTTCAAAATTAAAACAAAAACTATAACATGTTTTTTTAATGTAATATAAATATGATATATGTTTATTTAAAAAAGTATCTAAGTTTTAGTTTTTTTCCCGAACGGCGCATCTAGTACATTAAAGTCAACAAAGTATGGCACGTTATCATTTGTCTCAACATAATTATAGCTTTATTGAATTTCTGTATTGTAACAGTTTAGTCGTTTTTAATCTAAGAAACCTAAGATACAAAAATGTCAAGGTGCTGCTACTTTCAACGAGTACTTTCAAAATATGAGGAATTTTTTTTCATATTGTCCAAAGTTCGTTCTAACGAAACTAAGCCCAAATTCTTTGGAACAAGAAAATTTACGTAAAAGTAAAATGCCACATTTAGGTATTTATAATATACTGCATTTACCAAAAACATACAAATAAAAGTAAACTGTAGATACCAAATATGAAATTAGAATAGATGAAAAAGATGCTTTACATATGTTACAGGCTATGCCTTTTAATTATAAGGTCAATTTCACACAAAAAGCATACGTTTGCGGCATGTGAAAAATTTGCTTACTGCGATTTTTGTATCGACATAAAAATACATTTTACAGAAAATATTACGGAATAATATTAATCGAACAACTATCGCTGATTTTCAGAACATAGGAAAATTTGGACAACGGTTTCTTAAATCTAATTTTAAAAAAAATTGAAAAATCCCCGATAATAAAATTTTGTATCACACCATGAATTAAATATATTTAAGAAACATTTATAACTAATTTTTCAGAAAATATTTGAATAATACGTTTGTCCCATGCATATAATGTATTTATCAAACAGTCGTATGATGGTCGTTTGTACAAAGGTTTTACCTAAAACCGCAATCTAAAATATGACGTAGGCCTACATATTTTATTCATATGTTGGAATATATTTTATTATTCTCCGCTATAATATATTTTCATTGGAAATATAAATAATAGATATTAAGTCGTATTGTTCAAAAATTATGTAGCTGTACTGTATAAACTAAACATTGTTCCACTTCCCCTTCGGTATAAAAAGGAGCTCGAAAATTATGTACACCACGTGTAATAGCACTCATGCAATGACATGATGACATTATCAAAATAATGTAACAAAATGTAACGATAAAATGGCGCATGCATCAAAGAATACAGTTGAATATGGATAATCCGGTAGACGAAATAACCGGGTTTCAACACGAATTATAGTTTCCACAAGTTAACCAAGAACGTTTTCTAACTAAGAAAGACAGAATGACGATTATCATACTATTATCATAAATGTTTTCTCCAAAACGAACAGAAAAACTAAAAAACGCAATTTCATAATTGTCCTGTACACGTAAAAACATGATAAAAGCTACTTATCCCAAAAAAAATTACGATTTAAAGAAAAAACTATCTTAATTGCTAATAAATAACCACCAAGCTTTAGAAAAAAAATTAAAATTTCTTCAAACAAATTCCGTGATACTATTTCCTATTCATTTAAATGAAAATTAAACTGTCGCAAATCTACCAAACTGTCGACAAATCCACCAAACTGACCAAAACTCTACTAAACTGTCGAAAATCTACTAAACATACGAAAATTCTATTAAACGTACGAAATTCTACAAAACTTACGAAAATTTTACCAAACTTACAAAAATTAACGAAACTTACGAATGTGAAATTCACATTATACTTTGCTACAGGCCAAAAAAATATTGGAAGTCCTTATGCATAGATCAAAAAAATCTCTTTGCAACCAATCACAGTCAGAAAATAATTTTTTTTATTGTTAAGACAAAGGATGATTCATGTAGAAACATCTGCTTCATTAATTCAGATGTCATAAAAGATCAAAAAATACTTATTGCAACCGATCACAGTTAGATTTTCGAAATATAAATTTTCATTGTAAGACAAAGGATGTTTCAAGTAGAAACAACTTTTTCGACATTAATGCAGCTGTGGAAGAACAATACTGTAGAATCTATTGCTGTGACGATACATAAAATACACACGTGTGATAAAAAACATTCAAAGGTATCACTATATAAAAGCTCTCAAAATTTCCACATTTTCACATCGAAACTGAACACCAAAATGGCATCGTCAGGAATCGTTTTCGTCTGCTTTGTGGCAACCATTTTGCTTCCATGGGGATCAGCAGTCCCCCCACCTCACGGAGCAGAATTGCTTCCCGCCCCTTACAGAATCGTGGACAACACAAGGAGTGATACTGAAAGAGATCTTGGCAAGTATTTAGTTATTTTCTGTCAATGTGCCATTTTTATGCTTTTTTCATATTTTCACCAGAGATGGGCAATTTTAAGTCGGTTGAACAATCATGACTAGTCATTAGTCTTGGATCTTCCGATTGATGACCAATTAAGCCATAATATAATAAAGTTTATTAAGATTAATATTCGTTAGTAATTAGTCATATTTGTAACGACTGTCAAACTTCGTATGTGTATATGGAACTAGAAACTTACATGTATTTCTGCTAAATACATCCCGACATTGCCCGATCTGACAATTGGGCAAAGCCTCCGCTATTTTGCGAAGCTTCCCCAATTAGCCAATTTTCGACTATTTCAAAAACTTAGCATTTTATGATAATTTTTAAAATATTGTGACGATTCCACACTTTTTTCAAGTATTTAGAAAATTTCTGAAATTTTCACAATATGGCAATGGTCGAAAAATTAGAAAAATGTAGAATAATCTATCAGGATTTCGCCGAAAAATTCGAAATTTGCCAAACAATAATTCGAAGAAGTTGTACAAATTTGTCGAAAATACAAAAAATTGTTGAAGAATCTGCAAAACCGTATTTGCTAATTTGAAAATTTTATTCGCTAATGTCCATCATTAATTTGAACGAGATATTTATTTCCATTATCTTCTCTCACCTCCAGAACAACCTCTCCTTCACGAAATCTTGGGCAACGCAAGGAGACAGATTAATAGAAAGCTTGGCAAGTATTTAAGTTATTTTGTGTCATTGTGCCATTTTTATGATTTTTCATATTTTTAACAGATGGGCAATCTTTAGTCAATTGAGCAATCAAGATTAACGACTACTCATTCATGCATTAGTCATTACTAACGCTGAAATTGGTTAGTCATTAGTCTTGGATCTTAAGATTGATGACTGATTATAGTCATAATATTGATTATTGAGACTAATATTCGTTAGTCATTAATCATATATGCAACGACTGTCAAACTTCGTATGCTTGTCTGGAACTGGAAAGCTACATATATTTCTGCAATATTCGACAATTTGGCAAAGCCTCTAAAAATTTGCGAAGCTTCTCCAAATTTGTGTAGCTTTTACAATTTTGAGAAACCTCCACACTTTTAAAATTTGTACCCAATTTGGCGTATCTTCCACAATTTGGGGAAGCTTCAGCAGTTTTGAAAAGCTTCCACAGTTAAGCAAATTTTGAAATTTTTACAAAATAACCGAAAAATTATAAAACTGTAGAAAAATCTTCCAGGAATTCGCCATAAATTTTAAAATTTGCTAAACTATAACAATTCAAAGAAGTTGTAAAAGACTCGCACGTCACTTGTCGAAAATCAATAAAACTGCTTAAGAATCTGTAAAACCAACCAAAATTTACAAAACAATCAAAAATTCAAATATATAGCCTTGATATGCTGTGAGGCACTTTCATCATCAAGTTAATCATTCATTTTATTCATGATTGAAAATTTTATTCGTTATTGCATAAAATTAATTTTAAGCATACTTTTATTTCCATTTTCTTCTCTCACCTCAAGCACTACCTCTATTTCACGGAATCTTTGGCAACACATTGAGAGATATTAATAGAGCACTTGGCAAGTATTTAGTTATTTTTTGTAAATTTGCCATTTTTATGAATTTTCATATTTTCACCAGAGATGGGCAACTTGTTAATTTGAACAATCAAGAATAACGACTACTTATTCGTGCATTAGTCATTACTAACGGATAAATTAGTTATTCATTAGTCTTGAATCTTCACATTGATGACCGATTAGTCAAAATATAATTTATTGAGACTAATATTCTTTAGTCATTAGGGATACATGTATATGTATCGACTGTCAAACCTCGTATGTACATGAATGTAATAAAACGGGAAATTTAAGCTACATGTATTCCTGCAATATTCATCAATTTGGCAAATTTTTTAAAGCTTATACAATTTGGAAACGCTTCTACGATTTGTCAAAGCTCCCACAATTTTTCAAAGCTTTCACAATTAGACAATTTTCGACAAATTTGTTTATATACGACAATTTAGCAACTATTTAGTAAACTTAGCATTTTAAGACAATTATTTCTTATATTTTACAATTGCGAAACATTGTTCGACGTTTTTTAAATTTCTGAAATTTTTGCAATATGGCACTTGTCGAAAAATTAGAAAACTGTAGAATAATCTGTCAGGATTACGCCAAAAAATTCAAAAATTTGCTAAATTGGAACAATTGAAAGAAGTTGTACAAAAATTCGCAAATTTCGAAAAAATACACAACATTGATGAAGAATCTGCGTAATCAGCAAAAATTTAAAAATATGGCCTAAGCTTGCTTTGCTCTGAGGCGCTTTCATCACCAAGTTAATCATTCATTTTAGTCATGATTGAAAATTTTATTCGCTATTGCAGAAAATTAAATTTTAACCATACTTTTATTTCCATTTCAAGAACAAGCTCAATTCGGCAACACAAGGAGAGAAATTGAAACAGAGCTTGGCAAGTATTTATTTAGTCATTTATTTAGTCATTTATTTTAGTCAGATTGAAAATTTTATTCGCTAATGACCATCATTAATTTTAACCATATTATTATTTCCATTTTTCTTCTCACTTAAAGAACCCAAATTTACTGGCGGGTCCTTTATGCCATTTTTTTTCTCACCAGAGATGGGCAATTTTAAGTCAATTGAACAAACAAGAATAATGACTGTTCTTTCATGCATTTTTTTAATACAATTAAATAAATTGGTTTGTCATTAGTCTTGGATCGTCATATTATATGCATATTTTCTCTTTTTGAGAATTGCATAAAATTGATTCGTGGAAACCTTGGTTTTTAATTGGGCAAATCAAATTCAGTTAAATTGAGAACTACAATTTTTAAGTCATATTTATTGCATGAGCTAGGAAAATTTGCACATAGGACCGCCTTTTTGTAAGTTTTCTTAACTTTAAAACAGAATACAAAAATACAACAGGACAAAATCATTGTTAATTAGTAATTGTAATTATCAGAATTAACGTCACTTTAACATCAGTAATTCCGTGGCAACAAATATCTGAATTGCTTTCAGATATGTAAAAATATTTTGGAAAGAAATTGCCTAAAGATAAAGATATTTTTTGAAGCAGAATGATCCAAAATAACATCACTACATCAAAGATTGTAAATATCAAAAAACAAACTAGGAAAGATCCAAAAAATGCTAATGGGTAAAATGGTGGAAATTGTTGTTTCCTCAAAAGTCAAAGCTGATGTACTCATCTAAATGAGTATATCCATTTTTGTATCCATTTTTTCTCTCACCTCAAGAATTCCCTCAAGGAATCTTGGGCAACCAAAAGAGTGAGGTTGAATGAGAATTTGGCAAGTATTTTGATTCCATTGAACAATCAAGACTAAGGACTACTCATTCATGCTTAAGTCATTACTAACGGTTAAATTGGTTAGTCATTTTTTAAGGATCTTGCGATTGATGACCGATTAGTCATAATATTGATTATTGAGACTAATAATATTTGTTATATAAGCTGAATATTAACGAAAAATATTTTCTTTAACGTATTTTTAATTAATACGTTATAATTATAATGATTACGGCATTTACTTAATCATGATTGTAAATAAATATTTTAAAAATTTTAAATAATAATAATCCAATAAAAATTTGCAACTTGACATCTTTAAGTCGATTTTACGTTATTTAGGTAAAATTGCACGCACACACATTTAAACATGCGGCATAAAAACACATTGCAAATATTATATTACCAATAATAAAAAGTTTTGAGACAGTTAAACGCATAATCATTGAAATAATACATTTTTTTAAAAAAAATTCAGTTTTAGTTTAAAAACGTAAACCCCATTTTATAACTAAATGTGATGAAATTCGATAACACCTAAAATAGGCTTTCATAAAATCGCGTACTTTTATATTACAGAGAACAATATTCCTTATGGAAGTCCACATTACGGGGTAGATTTTTCATAAAGTAAGTATAACCGGAAATTGTTAAAAAGTGGGTCATTGACTACATCTCAAGCATGATCCTCAATCATTTGATACCATCTTTGCACAGTTTTCAAAAAATTAAAAAACTTAACGGTTAATAAAAAAAATGTATGATTTGCAAAATAAACACCAAAGTATCTGATTTGTAATTGAAATTTAAATTCATGATAATTTTATGATATTTTCAAATTTAACTTCAAGGTGCCACACATTTTGTCCCAATATTGTGCCTGTCATTGTTATCACTCCGTAAAAGTTACAAATTTAAAACAAAAAGGCAATGTTGCTTTTGCAATTTATTTCAAATGTTTATAATCATAGCAAAGAAAAACAGCGTTCAGAGTAATAAAGCGTTGCCGCAAAGATTATCAAAGTCATTTATGATAACATGAAATTGTCAAAAAAATAAAGTTATGTAAAACAAACTACATATAAATTTGTCATGTGATAGCCTACATTTTGCACAAATGTATATTTCAAATTTTATATAGCTATATATTCCATAATGATAATCAAATTCATCATGCAAAATGACAATCTAATATGAATTTTTTTCTGTACATTTTCAGGAAATCTAACCAACATGCAATCAATGGACTAGCAATTATTATAAATGCACCCAAGAAGAAAATTTTAGCACATTCAGCACTGTGTAGTTTCTCAATAAAGATTCTGGCAAAATAAAAATTCAATCAAGCAAATGTTTTTTATTCTTTTATTAATTTGGATCTAACTATTTTACTTGATTTGATGATTTTTGCAGGATAAATTATTTAAACAATAAGTATAAAATGGATAGGACCAAAGTATATACATTAGAAATTTATAGGGAGTCTGGACCAACTCTTTAACAGAAATATCCCTATAATTTGAGAAGTTTGATATTCTAGTATTTATTAGCATATCTGCTGAAATTGTGAAATGGTTTAGAAATATTGTGACGAGTCTAGTATGTCATTTTAAGATCGTTTCTATATATCCCTTAATAGTCTGAATATTCATAATTTTATCAACACAACAATTAATAATGCATCTGGAAAAGTATACTTCTTTAAATGCTAATTTTTCCTAGTAAAAACATTCGCACGTGCAGTTCTTTCGAAAATAAATATTAACAATAAAAATATATTTTTTTTAATTTTTGCAACATTTATCGACAGTAACAGACACCTAACGGAATTCCAAGATATGGGGTAGGGTACCCTCTACACTTCAGGACTGATTATTACAGAAAGGAAGTATAACCGGAATTGATTAACAAAGTGTATTATTGACTACCTCTAAAGCATGATCCTGAATCATTTGATACCTTCATTGCAGTTTCTAAAAAAATGTAACACTTAACGAAAATCAGTTTATTGCAGGTAAAGTCATATGCTACATCAATTTGCAATCATATGTAATATCAAAAATGGCATAATAATATAAAACAATAAAATGAATTAAAAAATTCAATAAAATACCCGTTTAATTAAAGAAATATTACTTTATAAAACCATTTTTTTTTATTTTAATCTGATAACATCTCCTGATGTAAACATACCTGTACATGTATACGTGGAGACGTAAACTTTTTGGTAATTAGTTCAAGACTAGAAAATGAAGCAAACAGGATTTAAAATGTTTTTGTCGACGTATAGATACACCAGTATAATTACGTGAACTAACTATAGCGAGTTTTAGGATATCGATTTGCTGAAAAACGTTAACGTTATTGTCACGTGACTTGGCTATCACGCATGCACAGATTGTCAGTGGTAAAGAGACTAGCTGTGCCTGTGAATATTAATTATGTAAATTTAGATGAACGCGCAATACAATTATTGAGTTGAGGGGACAATTGTTGAGCTGTGGGTGTTTTAAAAACTAAAATAGCTCCACAATTTAAAATACGCCGTCGTCGCATTGAAACAAACTAACCAGCCATTTCCTCTCCTGGGCATCCGGAGTTACGATAATACAGTATGTGAAGCTGAATTTCCAAAAAAAGTCATTACTTCATTCGATTTTTCTTCAATAACGTCTTGGAACTGAGATTTTCAAATTTTTTAAAAATATATATTGAAACCTGGTAGAAAAAAATTAAAAGAAGCAATGACTTTTTTGGAAATTCAGTTTCACATATTATAGTAGCTCCGGATAATGCGCATGATGGGACAAAACTCCATTAAAATGATTCATTAATATTCATTTAAAAGAATAGGAAATATTGTCACGGAATTTGATTAAAGAAATTGTCCTTTTTTGTCTTAAATTTGATGCTTATTTAATGGCAAATAACATGGTGTTGTAATAGTTTGTAATAGTTGCATGGTATGTAATTTCAATTACAATTTCACGTTTTTCCATTCTTCAGGTTTCAATTTACATTTTTATCTGATATACAGTAGGTTATGTATTGTCCCTAAATGGCATTTTTTTTTAAAAAAAATTGAGTTATTTTTTAACTTCATGCTTAGAAAACTAACGAATGTGAAATTCACATTTCTTACATGTAGCTACTTGCCTTCGTTATCTACAGGCAAAAAAACGTATTAAAAGTTGTTAATAATAGATTACAAAATTCTCATAGCAACCGATCAGAAAATGATTCAAGCAAAAACATCTGCTTCAACAATGCAGCTGTGCAAAAACAATATACGTGTATGACTGTGACGATACATATTTTACACACGTATGGTAAAAACAAAAAAGGTATCACTATATAGGTGCACTTAAAATTTCCACATTTTTACATCGAAACTGAACACCAAAATGGCATCGTCAGTAATCGTTTTATGCTTTTTGGCAACCTTTTTCTTCCTTGGGGATCAGCAGTCCCCCAATATCGCGGATTCGTGGCCGACATATGGTGAAGTTTTGATAAACAGCTATTAGGCCGCCCTCGCAGAGCAGAAATCCTTTCCTTTTAAGGAATCTTGGACAACACAAGGACTCAAGGAGTGATGTTAAAAGAGAGCTTGGTAAGTATTAAGTTATTTTCTGCGTAGCTTTAATCATAGATCACAAAATTCTCATAGCAACCGATCACAGTTAGAAACTTGAAATACAATTTGTTATTGTAAGACATAGGATGATTCATGCAAAAACATCTGCTTCATCAATGCAGCTGTGCAAGAACAATATGTACATGTATGTTGCTGTGACGATGCATATTTTTCATACGTATGCCAAAACAATAGCAGGTATCACTATATAATAATAACTCTTAAAATTTCCACATTTTTACACCGAAACTAAACACCAAAATGGCATCGTCAGGAATCGTTTTCGGCTGCTTTGTGTTAACCATGTTGCTTTCATGGGGATCAGGATTCCCCCGTCGTCGCGGAATAGGGAGCGAAGTACTGAAAACTTTTAATGGAAAATTTGGCAAGTATTTAGGCTAGTTATTTTTTGTCGATGTGCCATTTTTTATGATTTTTTAAATTTTCGCCAGAAATAGGCAATCCGTTGGAAATGCATCCACAATTTGGAAAAGCTTTGACTATTTTGTAAAGCTTTGAACATTTTGCAAAACTTCTAAAATTTTGTAAAGTTTCCACAAATTCGCAATACTTTCACAATTTTCCAAGTTTCCATAATTTTGCAAAGCTTCACAATTTTTCAAAGCTTCCACAAATTTTAAAATTTCCACAATTTTGCAAATCTTCCACAATTATTCAAATTTTCGACAAATTTGCAAATATGAGAATTTTGCAACTATTTCGAAAACTTAAGCATTTTATGTGAATTATTTCTAATATTCAACAATTTTGCGGATTTTTTAAGTAGCTCATTTCGAAAATTTCCGAATTTTTTACATAATAGCACTTGTCGAAAAATTAAAAAATTAGAAAAATCTGCCAGGTATTCACCAAACAATTTAAAAATTTACAAAACTAGAACAATTCGAAAAGTTTTACAACAACTCGCAAATTTGTCGAAAATTTGCAAATTTTTAAAAGAATCCGCGAAACAGTCAAAAATTTACAAAACTGTCAAAAATTAAATCTAGCCTTGCTCCAAGGAGTGTTAATCCATTTTAGCCATGATTTAAACTTGTTTTCGACTCATGCCCAACAATTTTATGCCTATTTTTAATTCAATTTCTTTTAAATCTCACATCATGTGATATCCTACCTATGATCCGTTCATTTTTATATAGTAACTAAACTGCTGTACAAAATTAGCGCATCACCTATAAAACTTTAAATAAAATTTAGAAAACCCACTCTAGGTACCCCTATTCATGATTATTTAATTAATTATCTTCCTTGAGGTATTTTTGAATGTCAAAATGAGAAATCAAAGGTCTAGGAATTTTAAAACATCAATTTAACTGTCTACCTGGCTATTGCCTCAATGTGCATCGGCTGGTGTTGTTACAGATAATTCTACCGATAGATCGTGTTTTGTGCTTTTTGTTTTTGGTTTATGTTATACACTTGTTTTGCAAGTGTTTTGCATTGCAACCATGAATCGTGACTACCATTTATCAGAGCATGATAGCTTAAGATTAGGGACTTTGTTGGAAGTAGGCTGTGGCCAGGGTGCAATTGCAGAGCAC
>JAQGAO010006833.1:0-11876 GCA_034697705.1 Ommatoiulus sabulosus | reverse complement strand
CTGCACTGCACTAGTGTGAACTATTGGAATGCGCCATAATTAATTTCGTTTCATTTTACAAGTGTTCATATATGTTTGAGCACATTAAATTTTCGTTTTACATATAAGACTATTATTTTAGTGGTGTACTAACTACCGATCGAAAAAAATCGTGACATCATTATTTTGAAGGATGACGGGGGGAGAATACTGGAAATTTGTGGCAAATTGTGACATAGGGGGTGGGGGGGAGTCTAAAAAACTTAAAAAATCGCGTTACATCATTTCTGGATGGCCCCTTACACTGATGTACCGGTGCTGCACAGGCTACGTCAGCCACGTTCGCGAGTCGACGTTGCGAACTGCAACATGGCTGATTGATGGTAATTTTTCTCCATGGCTTAACCCTTTTATTAAATTCACTTCCCGGTGAGTTATTAAAATTCTCGCTGGAGGGAAACAAAACGCAAAGTTGGCCCTGGAATCGGGGCGAGTGGGCTCGTAAAACCACCAGGCTGGAATGAATATCCACTCAACACAGCGAAGAGCTCGGAGGCACGCGGTGTCTACATGCGATTACATTTAGCTGAAGCCCCAACATTCGGCGGCAGTAAGAAGAATAATCCAGCCAAGATTTGCATTATCTGCGAGTTATAAAACGAAACTGTTTGCAGCGAGCCTAGCGAAACACTTAGCCGGAAAAAAAAACGGAGGCCTGGAAGAGCGTAATTATGGAAATTAGATGGTTTATATGCTCGCCGAAAGAGCCTGTGTACGCATAAAAGTTAATTGGGCAGCCGTGAATGGGGCCCTTCCATCGGGCCATTTTGAAACCATTTCGGAGAAATGATTCCGAATGGCCGCGGTTGCCACGCCACGCCGCGGAAATAAACAGCACTAGTGTGTGGGGTGTGAAAAAACGAGTGTAAACTGAAAGAAGTAATGTTCACTAATTGCCGACATTGTGGATTTATACACCCTATTTCTCGGAATATAAGACGCAATTTATTCCTATAAAACAAAAACAAACAAACAGGAAAATATACATTATTGAGATAAGCAATTGGAGTAGATGCAGTTGTATACGTATTTGAGAGCTGAATGTGCAGTTATAAAATGTAAGCGTAAAAAATGACATCAACTACACGAATCAGACTATACATGTCAAGAAAATGGAAGAAACATTTAGAGGCACTTTTTGTTGCTAATTGCTGCCGGTTGTTTACATAAATTCTTTTACATAAGTTGGTTACATAAATTGTTTACATTATAGGCCTAGTTTATTTTTCCAGAAACAACTGGTACGGCAAACGAAAGTTCCTCTATGTTTCAGCCAGTGGGGATGTAGCTAAATGCTTGTATAAACAAACTAAATGCTTTAGACACTTATAATCCCTATCAGCCATGTTCCCGTTGCATCCAAGGTGAGTTGCCCACATTGGGAATCACTGTAGTAGTGTATTGAAGATTCACTATTTTCATAGTACAAGACACCTCGAAAGAAAAGATATACACTGCCATAACACATACATGTAGTTACTGTGATCTTCATGTATACCCTTTCTTCAACATTTTAAGTATATATAGATAAAATATGACATACGTCACTAGATCAATGCAAATGACTTCGAAGGTCTCAAAGTGTGAATATACAATTGTTTCATATATCCATCAAAGTTAAATTGAAGGCAATCTGGGAATTTAAAAAGGTAAAATTGAACTTCATCTATTACAAGTAAGGGATCCGATCTAATAAAAGTTATTTTAGTCTACATGCATGTACATTTGCATTCATATAAGGACAATTTGAAATTCTAATTCGTTCTGCAGTCAAAATAAATGTCTAAGTTTTCCACTTATTAGAAGTTATTGCCTTCTAAGAAGTTGAAATTTGTCGGCTTTAAGAAAGCACCATGTGAATGAATCAAAAGTCTGAAAGATTAAAGCAAGCGCTTTCACACCTAACACCAAAATTCATTTTAAGTGCATGAACAGAGGCGGTCGATCATTTACAGATCATTCACTTCAGTAATATATCTTATGAAATCCCTAACATATACAGTACATGCATGTACGATAGCACTGCTTAAAAGGGAAATGTAGGTAAAAGCTAACTTGATAACACAGGGTATATTCCAATGTTTTTCCTGATTAGCCAAGCATCACAAATAAACTTTTGTGCTTAATTAAGTGCTTGTTTTTAGAAATAAGTTGCTCATGATAGGATCACTTTATATTCTGGAAACATCTATGGAAATAATATTTGCGATGGGAACATTTTCAAACACAACGAGGATCTAGTGAATCCCTAGCGTATACGACAGCACTGTTTAAAAGGGAAAAGTTAACAACACTGCTTAATTATTCCAACGTCTTTCCTGATTGACTATAGGCATCAGAAAGAAACTTTTCTGCATGACTATAAAACATATGACGTCAGTTTAATTGTAGAAATAAGTTGCTCCGAACAGAATCATTTTTCTGTTCTTGAAATATCCGGAAATGTGTTTACTTGATACACAGTATCTCTTGAAAGAACATCTCTGTCGCATAAGAAATGTTTGCCCAATGTTTTCCTCTGATATAATAAATACACATGTTTCTAATTTTAAGTCAATACCCGCGATGCTAAAAGTTTAGGAACATGTTTTCCTTTAAGCTAAGGATTACTACTTTTAAGATTTATTTCCACCCTTTAGGTGTGATTTACCTACATGTACCTTCAGCTATTTATGTTTATGTAATTTGTCTAGACCTAATAGTAACGTCTAGACCTGTACATTCAGGAATAAATATATAAAATGTTCGGAATGCATGGTACGATCATAAAAATATTAATATTAGCAACGGAAATTTGTGCAGTAGAACTTTCATTCATGAAAAACACATTTGAGAAATGTAACGTTAGGATTTTGTCTGAATTTTACGATCTTGAAAGAGGCGTGAACTGGAAACTACATACATTTATATGACAAAGAGAAATAATAAAAATGATTTTTTTTTCGTAAGATTTTATTTTTGTGCAGAAAAAAAAATGTAGGCATCAAAATGGCAAAAAATTCAACAAATGATTAGGTTTTCTTTGTATTTTGTGGTCGTTCTGGCTTACCACGATCATGGCACTTTAAAAAATGACGAAACTACATCTTAACTTTAGTTTAGTTTAATGAACATTAGCAATCGTCACTCTATACAATGTAGAAATTATGCACTTACACATGAAATTATTAAATCAGGTTAATTCGATAGCGAAACTATAAACAGTTGTTATGAATACAATGTTATGAAATGATTCTTCAACTTTTTTATTGCGAACCCCGTGTGTTAATAAATGTATTATTGAAACAAACTCACAAGTGAATAGGCCTGCACTCACTTTAATGAAAGTTGACTTTTAGGTTTTAACTGTTATGATGAATTTTCAATCAATTATAATTAAACTAAACTAATTTTTTTTTCAAATTCTATTTTCGCAAGATAAAATCTCATGTAAGATAAAAATCCTTCGCATTTACGAAAGAAAACCACGTTAACTAACACGTTATTGGTAATATTAAACACATGTTTAGCATCATATATTCAACATTTCAAACTTTCATACTAAAGAGAATATTGTTTAGCGCCTTAAGTATATATGTATGACGCTGCGAAATAAACATCATGGAGCATGACAGGAGTTTTATAATTAAATTTGCAAATATATTGAATGTTTAAATTTTGTCTGCGCTTTTTGTCCAGCCTTAGCGCCCAGCCACATAACTTAGTACATCATGGTGTACTCTATTCTCACACAAAATTGAGTCTATAAATCGACTGATTTACGACTTAAATGGACTGAAATGGATTGATTTAGTATTGCACGATCCAAGCGCCATCAATAATGATTTGTGATACAAAAAGCCCAAATGGAGCTTAGGGTTAAACATTTACGACGCTCCATCAAGGCGCTACTTCGAGATATCGCAGCTCCACCTGCGACGCATTTAGGCAACTGCTGCAACAAAATGGCGTTAAAATGGATTTCCAAAACAGTCCCTTCCGCGTTACTTTTTTTTCGTTGTACACTCGCAAAAAAGCTGTCAGACGGATATCTTGAAATTTGGTGGTTTCGCGGTCAGCGATTTCAGATTCTCAGAAAAAAACTACCAATAAAATAGTCGGCTTTTTACAGAAAATAGCCGGATTTTCCATCATGGACTAAAGCATTGACGCCATGCTCGCCCCAGAACGATGTTCGGACCATGGGAACGTGTAAATGTCCGATAAGCGTCCCTAACCAGCGCCATAAATTTCGATTTCTGGATCCGTCGGAACAACTGTACGTTGCTGTCAGCCAAATAATAACGTCGGGAATAGCAATGTCAATAACGGAGATAAGGACAGGAAACGCGACGGAGGCTCCCTCAAGTCGCATAAACCGGGAGGCGGTGTCCGCTCCAGCTCCTCCAAACAGGCTGTAAATTTCTTTTTACGAGCCGATTTCATCCGTCGAGATTACGTCACTACTGCTATTGCATTTAATATTTAATGTAGGGAGCCGTAAAATTCAATTCCTCAACCGAGCTCATCAAGCAAGGGATGAACACGCCATCCACATTTTGCGATGATCAGAGGTCACTGACACTGCAGTATACACAGACTTAAATGTCCCGGGTGGACAAGTTATATATCGCCAGACAAGTCTTATACTATATATGGCATACTGTACATAATTCCAAATAAGAAATTATCTGAAATTGTCTACATGTGTATTAACTGGATATGGACATACTTGCTTTCATACATGATCATGATGCCATTAATGTGGCTACATATGGTTCTATATGGAAATATGTTGACCCGTTGGAGTAGCTGATCCAAAAAATTATTTTATGTAAATCTAACTTTAACTGGCCTTATTTGGATATGATCAATAATGAGTTGATAAATTGCAAGCATTGATTTTGAAGTAATCACAAATTAATAACCAAATTATATTAAAAGCAGGTAAGAAACTGGTCACAAACAACAATTTAATCGGAAAAGTATTTGTCGAGAGTAATATAAATTTTGATCCGGAGGTATATATTCTAAACTAGCTGGAAGGCCCGGCTTTGCCAGGGCGGTACTTACCGATAGCCACGAAGTAGGCCTAATGAACGAATCATGAGCGCAGCGCTCCCATGTCCGCAAACATATACCCACACACATCTCTTCTTTATATATATATATATATATAAATATTGCAGTTAGATTAAGCTATAAGGCCTCACAAATTATTGTTGAAATTCAATCGAAGCCGAAATTTCATCAATAATATTTTTGAAAATTTGTGTAATTTTCAAAATTTCTCAACTTCGACACTGCAAATGTGGCGAAAATTGGTGGCATTCCCTTATAGCTCAAGTGCTGTAAGTGATTGCCATCCTGTGAAAGAACCCTAACTGCTTAAGGTCATCATACAGTAAGTGCGCTGTATCCAGATTATAAAGATAATAAAGAAATTATGAACAATTTAAGTGAAAATACATAACAACTATACAGAGTCATGTATAGAAGATCATGATCATTATAGTTTCTTTGGAATATTTGTTATTATTTGTTTTTTTTGTGTTTGTAGATTTGGTATTGAAATACAGAAAATTTAAGTGCGATTAGTTAAACCTCTGTTCGAGCACCCCTATTAATTATTTATTTATTATTTACCGTTCAGTCGTTGATTAATAGTCTACTGAAAAATTGTAAAATTTTAATGTGGAAAGTAAATACACACCGACGATATACTTAATACGTAAAACTTCTGTTCTAGTACCCGTATACTAGAATTCAGTACACAGCTCAGCAGTGGAAAATCAGTATTTAAGGTCCTATATACTTCCATGCTATTTTTTCCAAATACATACTGTATTTTTGCAGTTACAAGCAATGCAAATAACTGCCAGAACTAAGACCAATTCATCATCGTTTTGCGTTTGCAATCACTTTTTTCCTCTACCTTAGGGAATAATTTCTAGTTTCATAGCTTATTTAACTAGGAGCAAAACGAGAATTGAATTAATAATAACAATGTTAAAGCACATTAATGATCACCTCAATGAAAGCCATTTCAACAAAAACCATTCCCACAGGGCAACCGAAATCACTTCTTCTTGGGCATGGTTGAAGCGATTTCTCCGAAATTTCTAAATTAGGTCCATCCGTGCGGGCAGCTGGTCATTTGAAAGGTTTTATAGTGATCGATCCACTAATTAGACCGTAATTAGAACGTTTATGGTCCATTCAACTAGCATTACGCCAGAAAGTTTCTGGTGATTCAATGGCCATTACAATGAGACGCTTCAGTTGCCAATGCGTCTTTGTGGCATTTGCAGTGGTCGTATAGTCAAAGAGGAAGTAGCTTTGCTATCGATCCTTCATTCCGGAAGTGGCCAAAGCATACTTTTCACCGCCATCTTGCTGATCTTATCCTAGGAGGCAGTAAAGAAGTCAATCGTTTTTAGCACGCAAATAGGGAGTTTCAGGATATTGTTTTTCTAAACAACGTACGTTACCGTTATTGTCACGTGATTTGGTTTATGCACATGCGCAGATTGTCAGATGCAATAACGAACAGTGATTAACGCAACATAATCACGTTATTTCGCAGACTTCATATACAGCTTCCTTCAAGATTTCCTATCCAGCACTGAGAATAAGATTATGCACTAAGGGGTCTCAACCCCTTCTGGCATTTTTTCTATGGATTATTTGGGTGGTTGTTTTAGGTTATCGTCTTAGTTCAGTTCTTTGATGTAACAGGTGGATACTCTGTAGAGTAGCCACATGTGTGGTTCTTTGATATGTTACTGAGGAAAGAGTCGAAGAAATTAGTACCGGTAAAGTTGGCCGGAGGTTGGTTGGTTGATGTTATTGTTTTAATATTGTTATCGGTGCAAGCCAGCAGTAGGTGTACCCAAGTGGGAGGAGTTCCGGTGCATAGGGTGCATGGGGCAGTTATGTTTGGTCTGAATGACCTTTTTTAAGTATATATTGTATGGGTTAACTCTATCCAGCACTGCTTCCTTTAGAAGCACCATGCACAATTTAGTGTCAGCTTTGACAATGTTGAACCAACATGTTCTTTACCTTCCTCATTTTTGGGTACCGATGACAGTTCCAAATATCATAGCTTTTTTCCAGGGAATTGGCACGCATGACATAGTCAAAGTACGTCAACCTTAGCCTGGTGATCTTGGCTTCTAAAAATGCTCCCAGCTTAATGCGGTCGAGTACCTCCGCATTAGTAAACTTGGTTGTCCTTGATATGTCTGTGTCCATGGTATCCTTAGCAGCTTCCTTCAGCACAATTAATAGTTCAAAAACGTCGGCTTATTTTCTTATCAACCTTTTTCAGCATCCAAAGATTCACCACCATTCATAAACATGGAGAAGATGATGGCCTTAACTGGTGATCACTTGATGGCAAGGCTGAGGTCAGAGCTCTTCCAGATCCTTTCCATGTTAATCATTGGGGTGCGAACACGAATCAGTCAGTCTTCGCTCCATTTTAGGGGTGGATTTACTGCATACTGTATTCACCTCAATACTGAACTCTATTTGGAGTTTATATGTATGCCTCAATTACAAATTCTTTGGTATGCGCTATGTCCGCCATCTTAGCGAACTAAATATGATAATAATAAATGCTTTATTCCAGATAGGGAACATATACCCCATAATACAAACATTATAAAAAAAAGTCATTGCAAATCAGAGTTAGTACAACATTTTAGATGAAAGAACTCAGAATGTTAGGGTAGCAAAATCAGCTTTAATCCATTCCCTTAGTAGAGCGTTAAACTCGGATAATGTGGAGGCCAAGAACACCTTAGCGGGGAGAGAGTTCCAAATTCTGCCGACTTTAGGTTTAAAAAATAAATGGAGTAATACATGTATATGTTGCATTGGTTATGAGGATCCTATCGACCTGCTCAATTTCTTTATATTGCAAAATGACGCAGTAGCTCGCGCACAGCTGTATACCAATTTAATACATCAAGCATTTAACTGGCATTAATGACCAGCCTTTCATGACTTTAACCAAATTTTATTTCAAAACTGCTCAACGTTTTGGTCAATGGCCTTCATCAGGAGCTATGTTAATTTACAAGAATGACATGAAATTATTAGGAACATGACGTGGCCAATTTTGTAGACAAGCTGCAATTTCACAGCACCAAAACTAAATTGGAAATAAGCTTGCCATCACCAAACTAATTTTAATAAAAAATGTAAATAAACTTGGTTACGGTCATGAAAGTCTCACAAACCCATCATTCTGCAATCTTCACCACTTGAAGAAATAAACCACGTACATTAATGACTGCAGCTCCTAATCCTAACAAGATTGAGCAAAAATAATGAAAAAGGCAAACTAGCACATTTTGATTATTTCTTTTCATGCCATGCATCTTTCTTTCTCCAGAAAACCAGTAGTCTCCGTTCTCTTCCGTTCGACATTTGCCATAAATGCCATATTTGCATTAATGCCCTCAGAGTTGGCAGGTTTCATTCAACCCATGCTGGATCTCGCTGGGAGATGATTACGCCGGTTCTTCGGGGTTTATGGCATTAGCATCAATATTGTTGCGGCAATGTTCAGCCATTGTTCTGGATAAATTCCCACTCGGGGGCGCTGTGGGAGGCCGTGCTTCCGCACTTTTTTTTTTCTCCACGCGCTGCAGTTTCTGGAAATGGAATTGAGCATCTTGCATGAATAAAACGGAGGCCATAAAAGGAGAGCCGGAATATGGCAGACTGGGGTCTCACCCTATTAATTTCCGAATAAATGGCTTATTGGACACACTGGGGTTTTTCGTTTTACGAGCCGAGCCACAACCGCCAGAACGCTGGCCATAAATATGCAAATTGCAACCGGCTGCCTGCATTTTTGGCCCCGCTTTTGCTGATTCTGCCCCTACGATCATTTGCCAGAGCTTTTTTTCGCATTGATTTTTTTTTGTTGCATCCATGGACAAGCATCTGAAAATGGAACGGGCGAGATGAAGTTCGGACAAAAAATGCATTTCTCCCCCTCTCCTTTCCGAAATATTTAATCCGTATCCGCCGCCGCTTTCGGTCATCCTCGCTGAAGAATGTTTTGCGGGTTCTTCGAACTTTTCCAAAAATGCGATCTTGTTAGGTTTCCCCGATTCTGATCGATACAGATGTGGCAAAGAAATGCAATTTGAATCAAGTATGAACATCTGATCCAGGGTGGACAAATCTATAGGGTCAAAGATGGCATCGTGTACTAACATGTAAGGGGCATAACAAATATCAGACTATGGAAAATGTCACTTTGAACATGTAAGGAAAACCTGACATTGAAATGTATGAAAAAAATGACATGGACGTGTATGGAAAACATAACATGGGCGTGTATGACAACGTTGATAAATAAATGACATGTATGGAAAACTTTACACGGCATGTATGACAACGTTGACATTAACACATGTACAGTATATGGAAAACTAGACATGGACATGTATGACAACTTCGACAATGGGCATGTATGGCAACTTCGACAATGACAATTATGGGAAACTTGACATAAACATGTACATGTATGACAACGTTGACATTAACACATGTACTGTATATGGAAAACTATAGACATGGACATGTATGACCACTTCGACAATGGGCATGTATGGCAACTTCGACAATGACATGTATGGGAAACTTGACATAGGCATGTACATGTATGACAACGTTGTCAATGGCATGTACATAAAACTTGACATGGGAATGTATGACAACGTTGACATTGACATGTATGGAAAATTTGAAATGGACATGTGTGGAAAACGTTACATATGGGATTTAAATGAAGTTAAATGCAAAAGTTAAATGAAAAGCGTGGAAAAATTTAAATGGAAATAAACGGAAAACGTCGCTTGGGCATGTATTAAAAATAAAATTAGAATTGAATTAAAAATTAAAATCATTAGCGAAATTGAAAGTATTGCAATTAGGATCGAATGTAATTTTGTGGAAAGAGGGGTTTATTATGGTTAGATATCAATTGGATGAAATAATGTAACATTCAAGTCAACATAAAGGTCAACAAAGTTTTCCTCTGTATGTGAAAGAGGAAAGGGTATACAGTCGAAAGTCAAAATTTGTTTGCTTAAACCGTAGTTTCACGAATTCATGAAACATGATCTGAACAATAAGAAATAAATATCGAAGCTTGGATTAACTCCTACCGCACGCCTATGGCAACCACCCAAGATCCTTGTAGTGAATGGCGAATTTAGATTTCCAAGAACTCGTGATCAAAAAGTTGACCATCCAGTGCTTGAGATCGATATCAAACCCAGAAGTCCACACGGGACGTACCCGTTCCGCCTCAATCGTGACTATATATTTATCTCATGAGGGAAAATCAATACTTTAGATTGATATGGGCAATCAAACGTATACGGTTTTCAGATTGATTGAAGATGCAACGTGATGCATTTTTATTTTTGTATTCCCATGCAGACAACCACATGCCAGTTCCAAAATGGCGGATTTCCCTGCTAAGCTTTTTTGTGGTGGGTGATTGCCAATCCCTTATTTCAACCTCAAATAATTACAAAAACCTGACCAGTTAAAAATAATACATGTATTTCACATTTCATACCACTACATTTTAGGAAATCTCATATAAGCTCATATAAGCTAGTAGGTCTAGTTTATAAATGACATTTCTATATAGAGAGCAAATTAAAATATCGCACCCAGGCCCCCACATTAAAAGTGGCAACTCCAAGATTTTCATTTAGAGATATAAAGCTAGTTTTAAAATCACATTAATTGAATGATCTTCAATCAATGCCCACGAACTAAGTCGAGCGTTTGCATATACACTGGACAGTAGGCCTATCTTTCTACAAACTTTGCAACTTTGAACATGATGCACCATTCCCAAGTCTGACATTAATCTTTCAATTTACAGTGTGTTGTAATTATATTCTATTTACTTCTCTATTTGCAGGTTTTTAATAGTTTTGATAGTTTTTCCATGTTATATATTAAAGAAATGTATATATGTGACAGCTAGAACACCCCAATGATTGTATATTCCTCTCACACAGAGAAGTCTACAGAACCAGAAGCTGACGTCAATTCAGAATTCCTCAGGAGACGATTGATATATAAATTCTTAGTTTCGTAACGAATACCTGACGTTACTGGTTCAAAAGGAAATAGTCAAGACCAAAACAGAACCGAACGTGACATAATTGAACAATGTTATGACACAACTGCCATAGAAACAAGTGCAACTGCTGTAAAATTGATGAAACTCAGCATTCTATACTGTACATACGTGTAATATCCTACATTATTCGACAAGTTTTGTCTCACAGTCATACGACGATGGATAAATCGTAGCCCTGCTTCAAAAGTAACACAACTAAAAAAGTGACAAATTTCCGGTGACCAATGATGTCAGTATATATATCTTTCCAGAAAAGCAGAAATCAATTGCTTAATAATACGAAATTGCGAAGAAAGCATTTTCAAACACTCGGGGAGATACCGAAATCAACGATATCTCTGGAAACAAATTTCCGGATATAAATTGCCTCTTGCGTGACGGCCGCTTAAGGACGTCACACACGAGGCCAATTATATCCCGAAACTTATTTCCAAAACTTTATATTTCCCTGCAGGGTGTGTTGGTAAAAATTTCCTTCGCAAGCAAATTTCAAGATATATTTTCAGATTAGAAAACGATCCTAATAAATAAACTGACGTCATCGGTTTTACAGTTCGATAGCCAATCAGAAATAACATATACGTCAAAGTATCTATAATATAAAAGGCAAATCGCGTCCATGAAAAGGTCAATTTCCGTTTTCTTCGATTCCAACGTCCGGATCTTC
>JAQGAO010006832.1:0-11877 GCA_034697705.1 Ommatoiulus sabulosus | reverse complement strand
TCGCAATTCCTAACCCACCAATGCGATATTGCTCTCAATTTCCCTTTTACTTTGGAAACCGATTATATTTCGCATTTTTTCAAATGGACGTCCAAGTTGGTCATACCCCCCTCCCTCCCCCTGTCCACATTGTGTCCGTGACTCAACCTATCCCCCTCCCCCCTACACGAGAACGTCTTTTTCGAACGGCCCCTTAGTTCCCACATCGCCGTATAGGAAACCAGAAACCCACTTGAAAAAGTTGGGAAATCAAGAAAGGAAAAAAAAAAAAAAAAAATGGAAAAGAAGTAAATTAAATGGCAATTAACTTCAACAAAGATACGTGCTTTTTAAAAAGCAATCCCCGGAGCTCGAAGATTGAAAGACAAAAAAAAAAATCTGCTCGGAGATAATGAGTACGAAGAGGGTTGGATCCGTAATGGGTGTTTACGGTGAATATTCAAGGATTGAGAGATTGCATCTTCCTACTTTGCTTTTGTTAAAAAGGCTCGCTGCGGAGTGCGAGCAAGCGTGAACACTTTTAATCCTCCGTCTATGCAATTTAATAGTTCCCAAAGGCTGAGCGTGATGTACCACCAGGCACGGGCTCATCATACCTATTTAATTTACGTCAAATCCTTATTAATAATTGCATTTGCTCTTGTCTCCCAATTAGTTATGCAGATCTAAACGAGGATTGAAGAGGAGAAAGGGGGGGGGGGGAACCGAGCGAGGAAAACGAAAAATAAAAGCCAGTTTCAATATGATTCAAAATGATTATTCAATTTGGATCAAGCGAGATAGAAATAAGTGCGCCGTTTTTAGGGTTTCACGCGATACTCGCAGCTCTCCCCCCGACGAATAGACGACGATAAAATTACTCGCCTCGGTGTGGAACCGTGGCGAAACGGAGCAACTTGCAACTTTTAAAATGCGAAATACGAGCTTCCCGCTGGGGGAGCGCTGTTCGAAAACTGTCATCGAAACCGATATTCGGGCAAGCAGCGTTTTGCGGAAAAATGGGAGAACGCGATTGGACCGAAGTTTGCGACAAAAGTTTCGATACTGCGCATGTTCAAGTAGTACCATTTCTGAAAACCACAAAAAAGAAAGGGAATGGTAGATCCACGGTACAACCCCTAGCGTGAGGTTTCTTCAGCTCCTACATGTATGTTGAGGTTCGATTCCCGCTAGTTCAATGAAGATGTTAGGGAAAAAGGACGGAACGCAGCACTTTGAACACTTGTTCCATTTTTGTTGCAGCAACGTGTTCCTTCATTTATTTCCTCGGAACATATTTTGAAACACAAAAACGGAAAGATATATATGCTCCATCTAGGTTACAGACAGTGTTCCTACAACAAGCATTCCAAAACAAGTGTTCTAACTAGCTAAGACGACTTACAGTGAATGTAGTCTATAGATGGAACGTTCCAGAAAACAATACAAACAAAGCATTCTAAAACAAATGTTCCAACTAGCTAAAACGACTTACAGTGAATGAAATAAGACGAACTGATGATGCAGCAATTAGTTCTTCTGATTAAGTGAACAAAAATTAAGATGCAGGAAACTTTATGTCAATTCAAAAATCAATTTATGATGTTGTTTTAGACATTATTAAGGAGAACCCTTATAATTTGCAGCATTAAGGTTAAAATATAAAGTAGCTAATTGCGCTGTTGCAAAAAAAAATTCGTCAATTTTTTTTAGAAAATGCCCCTTAAAGTCATTTTCATCTACCCCAGGTTCGAATGCAATACGCATAACAGAAAAGAAATGCGTGTTTGCCTACCTCCAATATATCCCAGGGGCAAAATAGCATCCTCGAGCGCGTTAAAGCATTAAAGCACTCTCGGATAACGATTTCTACAATTACCACTGGCTAAAACGTGTATTTCTGGTAATTTCGTTCGTCGAATGCCCAAATTCTCACATTAAAAGAAATCCGCGAATTTGGTATTTTTTTTTTCGTAAACATTGCCCCCATTCCGCCGGCAATCACCGATAACATAGAGGTATTGCCGATTTGCCTACCTTTGTGTTACCCAGGGGCAAAATAGCATCCTCGAATGCGTTAAAAGCATTAAAAGACCGCGAGGATAACGCTTTGTCGCAATTTGGCGCAGGCACTGTTGCATTTTGCGAACAAAAGTGATTACACGCTTGCCTTAATATAAATAAATAGCATTTAAATCCAACAATGGAGATGTGAAAATAATTACGCTCAGGCTTTTGTTCCCGCACTCAGAAAAGTCATTCAATTTTCTCGTTTCCCTTCATCCTTCTAGCGCCTTTTTTTAATAACCGAAATTTTCTGGCGATCCCTTCGTCGAAGAATTGAAATGCAGAAGCAAAATCCTGTCAATTGCATTTCTTACTTGGCATTCAGGGATTTTCCACTTGGCTGCTAATAGCCTCGGAAAGTATTTCTAATAAGCCATTTGCCGACGAAAATATGAATATAAAATTTGAAGAGGAGAAGAATTTCGAGATAAAATGCTCGACACTAAAACTGCGGATATAAAACTTTTGTAATTTATATAATGTATAAAGGGGCTCGATAAAGAAGGCACGTATACTTGCGGGTAAAAAACCAAAGTTAATTAAAATTTCTGCTAAGGAAGGGCCTAACCAGAGTTACCGGGCGACGCTAAAATTGCACTTGTGAACAAACTTTTGAAGACGGATTTACACAACTATAACGAAGTTGCTGGCTAAAATAATATAATAATTAAAACATTAATCTCCAAAATGCTTATTTCAGATGCCAAAAAAAAAAATACACGTGGATTCATATCAGTCTCTGAAACCAACTATTTATGATGCTCAAGAAGGATAAAAGCAGAAATCAAAACATCATAATTTTATCATTAAAATTGTTAACAACTGTCTCAAAGTTGCAAATATAAGAAAGTTGGACTACATGCGTGAATAATACAGAATTAATCAACACTGAACAAATTAAAATTGAAATTTTTGCCTCTTAGTAATGACTAGCCAAACTGCAAATCCCAAATTCATTATAAATGTAGAATCATCCTAAAAATCAGACTGCTATGACTGCTATGTAAAGTAAAACAGTGTTCCCCTAGAAATTTCATTTTCTACTTTCCTGACTTTTCCAGGTTTTAAAAAAATTACCCTGACTAATAGCAATATCAAAAATTGACATATTTGGCTAAATTTACTAATGACAATTTGTAAAATTCCCATAGAAAAAATTTGCATAAAAACATTTTGAAAATTAGACAATTTTGTCCACGGAAAATGTTGAATATTTTGCAAAGCTGAACTTTTGTCATCGGAAAACGTGACAAATGTTAAAAATTTGTACTCGGAAAAAGCGAAAAACTTTGCAAATTTTTATTCAGACAACGTGGGGAATTTTTCAATTTTGTCCTCAGAAAACGTGGAAAATTTTGCCAATTTCTACTCGGAAATTGGGCCCTGAGCTAACCATGTAAAGGCAATAATCTTGGATCGCAACAAAATGACTATGTTGAATTTCTCTGACTTTTTCAAAATCACCCATTCTTCCCTGACTTTTCCAAACATTTTCAAGTAACCTGACTTTTCCAGGTTTTCCAGGTCTGGGGGTACCCTGTAAAACGTAACCCAGGACTTTAAATGAACAACATTTTTAAAAACGAATTTTAGAACGAAATCAATTTCTGATTGTATTTGAAAATTATCAAGGCACACACATCACATTGGAAGAATTATTCTCAATGTAGCAGAAAAAAATTAACTCATTTCACCGAATGCTTTTTACTCGTTAACGTGATGGAATTATTCGGCAAACTCGAACAATGTTCATCAAATTTCGAAAATGTCGCATAGGCATCTTTCGATGAGAGATGCTTTTAAGATATCCAATTTTTTTTCCAAACAGTCTATCATTAGCAGTTATCCTTCCACCTGGTAGTACATTGTTGAGGAAAAATGGTTATTTTGTCCGAAATGATAGCATATACACGTATCTATAGCTTGTAAGGCCTCACGAGCCAATTGACAAAAGAATAGAAATAAAAGAGGGCACATAAAGGATTTGGTGGTGCAAAAGAGAGAGAGGGTAGGGGGCAGCTGCTGGCATTCTCACGGACTTAAGGCAGTGTCACCAATAGGAAACAGGGGAGGGGGGGGGAATAAGAGGGGGGGACACTCAATCCGATTGGCCTTATATCTCTCTAGCTAGACTTATATCTATCTACTTTTAGTTTTTCAGCCATATACGCGTGCCTACATTACGCAGAAAAAGATTCACGAAACCAGTGCAACTATACAGGGTGAGGCAAAAAGGCTCATAAATTGCACCAATAGCGGAACAATGACTTTTCACCTTTAAAAGATCTACGACAATGCATGTTTTATGAAAGAAATGCTTATTTAGGTTTGACACAAAATTTGCTGAAGCGTCGCCTCAAGGAGGATATCGCGGAGTTTTAAATTTTTAAAATGGCGAAATGGAGATGCGAACATACAAGGAAAATAACCCGGAAGAATGTTTTCTTATGGATATTGTCTTTAAGACAACACTTGGTTGCAAAAATTGTTGCAAAAAATATAAAATTAATGTTATTTTTCTTGTTAGGTTCAGGCAAGATATTTAAAGGTAATTTAAAGACCGTGCACTATAGATTAGTCTTTACTATTATTCTTATTGGTTGGTGCAATTTGTTTGTCCTTAATTTCCGGCCTGTAGTGCGAAACAATGTCGCCTTTAAATGGGTCAGACTCGATGGATTAAAAAGTATTGAAAAAGGTTTAGGGTGTAATTCGCTAAGGCGCTAGCGGCAGTGGCCGTGCATGCATCTTGCACGCCTATATAACAACTGCTGTGAATGGAAATATCGACTGTTGAAATCGAGCGACCGACGATCGAAGCCCTCCTCTGCATGCGGTACGACGCCGGAAATGATCAATGAAAACGAGAGGGTTCACCTCGTGATAAAAGTCACGACTGTGCGCAGGATGTACAGGGTGTGCATACGGTGTACTGAAGGCAACACTGTCACAGTAACTGTCCCTACCAAAATGTCGACAGGGGATACCTAAATTCGGATTCAGTTAATAATTTTTAGATAAATTAAACGATATAAACTTTGTTGTATTCATGAATCAAAACAAAAAAAACACTGAATGTAAACGAATAACAAAGGAGTCTTTCGTGGAAATCACATTCGCAGCATTTTTGCTCATTAAGTCGATAGCAAATGTTGATTCAAAGTACATTTTAGAAACACCAGTAGCAATAAAATCTAATTTCTCCGAATGAAATGCTTAAAAAAACGCTAATTACCCTGATTGGAATCAAGAATCATATTGCATCTTCTTCTGAATTATACATCAGTATACACCATATACTGTACATGTATCCCATTTTTCGGAACAAAACTAAAATAGCTCGTAGTAAATCAAACTTCACATTTTAGGAATTAGTTTTCCTGATTTTCATGATTAAAAACAAATACATTTTCTCTTAACGTTACTAAATTGCATCCTGTACAATGATTGAATTACGGTTAATTGGGGCACATTGCAACCAGACTATGGTGTCCCATTTAATCGAAGTTTCGCATTTTACTCGATCGACTTTTGCTCTATTAAGATTTGTCCCAACTAAACATCTGTCCCAAACAAGCCAAATCCAAAGTAAACACTTCGAAAGCCAGAATTTCCGATCGGAATAACGCATTTGCAATCAACTATATATCGATATACAATGAACAAATAATATAAAAATTGTTTTAGTTTCAACCTTGATTTTCAGTCATACCTACACGTACACTGTAGATCGAAACAAAACTCCTAATCAAGGAAGGGGCCTCGACACTCGGCTCAAGTCAAAATCCGTTTAATTACCAATACGGTTTATAGACTGCGAATTCATTGGCCAATGAATTTCTGCCAATAAAACTCGGATTTTTTTTTTCCGTTTACCCCAGCACAATTTTCCGTTTGGATTTCAGTCAGACAAAGCGTCCATAAAGCCGCACGCTACGCGAATCCATCCGCTTCAACGGCCGTACATAATGCTGACTGTGTATCATAAAACCCCAATAAAACGCCAGCAAATTACTATAAAAGAGCGAAATATGAAAGCCTGGAGTAGAAGAAGAAGAAGAAGAAGAGATTGAAGAGTTGCCCCGTACTAGAAGCGAGTGCATCAAAAATGCGAAATGCTTTCGAAGCCCTTTGCAACCGCCCCTAATCTCCTTTCCACTTGTTTATCTTTTAGTATATTAAAGCGTGTTCATAAATGGCCTCCGATGATTACCCCAGAGTGACACCCCCTATCCGGCTCTGTTTATACAGCGAGCAATTAATCATTTATGCTTAGTGCACCAATCAACTTCCTATTAAGCATATTAGGGCTTAGAGCCCGAACGATAAGAGGGAAAGGAAAAAAAAAATAGCGAAAAGGATTAAACCACGCTTCAATCAGCAAACTCAGCGACGAATCGAGCGATGCCGTGTTTCACGCCATTTTAAACACGTCCATTCAAAAATGCGCCTAACACGAAAATTGAAAAAAATGGCCGACTTTCCCCAAAACACCGTCTCCAATCACTTTTAATTTGTGCGGGATCAATGGAGCAGCCTGAATAACGCGCATCAAATGAGCAGCTTCCTGATGTTTCCTGATTTTCAGTAACTTCACTAGCGACCACAGGGGGTCACTTCAACTTCTGAGAGTCGGCTAAAAACGCTTACAGCAAGATGATACGAGGGGCGCCACTGGTGTTGAAAATGGCGCGACAGTCACCTTTAGTCGGTGCCGGATCAATGAGCTGCCTAAATAATAATAAAAAGCTTTATTCCTGAATGGAAACAGGTATAGAAGGGATCACTTTACAGGTAATCACTTACATCTACCCCATGGTACACATGTTACAAAAACTCAATACATGTACCAACAAGAGGTATTACAGTAATGTCACAGTTAAGACCTCAGAATGTCAGGGTAGCAAAACGAATTAAGTCCACTCCCCTTAATTTAGTGTTAAACTCAGATAATGCGGAGGCCATGACCACCCTAGCAGGAAGCGAGTTCCAAATTCTGCCAACTTTAGGTCCAAAGAAGAAGTGCCGACAGCTCTTAGCTGAAGTGTCCCATTGGAGTTTCTTATTGTGGTGCATGCATCCTGACATTTTCAGCCACCACCATCGAGTGGTGGCGCTTTCTGCGAGACGCATCCTATTTTAAGTAATTTCACTAGCGACCACAGAGGGCGCCACGCCTCAATTTCGCCATTATACAAATTCTAACGTCATCTTCTGAGAGTAAGCTATTAGACGCCTTAGCCCAACAGCAAGATGACGCCAGGGGCGCCACTGGCGTTGAAAATGGGGCGAGAGCCACTTACAGTTGATGCTGGATCAAAGAATGGGTATAGCCCAAATGACGTGCATCAAATGGGTGTTATCTTGATGTTTTCAACTACCGCCATCGAGTGGTGCTTTCAGCAAGTGCAAGATGCATCCTATTTTGAGCAACTTCAATAGCGGCCACAGGGGGCGCCACGCCTCGTACGACATTATACAAATTCTCACTTCATGCATCTTCTGAGAGTCGGCTAAGACGCTTACAGCAATATGACACTAGGGGCGCCAGTGGCGTTGAAAACGGCGCATGTCACTGTTAGTTATGCTGGATCAATCCACAGCCCAAAAGCCTTCATCAACTGGGCGTCATCCTGATGTTTTCAATCACCGCCATCGAGTGGCGCTTCCACTAAGTTGTTGCCTAGCTAAACTCATAAGTAATTTCACCAGCGACCAAAGGGGGCGCCACAACTCGAATTCGACACATTTCTCCAGTTGTCACTTTATCCATTGAGTGTCGGCTAAGACGCATACAGCAAGGTGACGAGAGTGGCGCCACTGTTGTTTAAAATGGCTGACACGAGCTACTTTTAGTTGCTGCTGGACCAATGAGCAGCCTAAATTACGTGCATCATCTTGATGTTTCCAATCACCGACATCAAGTGGTACTGGGAGTAAGCTGTTACTGCTATTACGAGCAAATTAACTAGCGAGTAGCGACACAGGGGGCGCCACGCATCCATTTCGCCATAATTTTTTCCACTTTGTCCATTCATCTTCTGAGCGTCGATCGACTAAGACGCTCGGAGTAAAATGACGCGAGTGGCGCCACTGGTGTTGAAAATGGCGATTTGGTTACGGTTTAGCGCCACTGCTCCAAGAAAGCTGGCCAGCTCATCGTCTAAGAACTCTCGAGTCAAAAGGTGAAGCTCCAGAAGAAAAAAACAACCAAAAAACATGACAAGTGGCGGCATCCGAAGGCTAAAAATGAGTGACATTTTCATGCCTACAAATAGCAAACAAATCTTATTGGCTGCGAGTAAATGCCATCAAATGGGACTTCCCTGATGCTAAAAGTCAGGCACTCGTACGGCGACGATCAATATTTCGCACGTTTCACAAGCGGAAAACTCACAGAAATGACGAAAGCTCACGTTTTACGGCGCTCAAACAGAAAAAAAACCGAAAGCAGCTGCGAACATATGGACATTGCACGTCTCGAACAGCAGCGCCCTCTACAATTTCAAGCAATTCACACGCGGCATTACTTTCTTAAAAAAGATTTATGGATCTCTAAGCGCTATTGAAAAAAAAATTAACTAAAAAAAACATGATTTTTGGTTCATTATTGTCTTTAAAATAACGATTTGAGGAAATTTTGTAGAATTATTGCGTTTTGCTACATCGATAATACATGTAAATGCAACAGCTCCATTGAAGAATATGTTTAGAAATAGTTCATTGAATGACGTTATTCTGGAAATTAAATTTAAAAGCAGAGGTCAAACCTCGAAAATCACAAAAACGGCCTTGCTCCCACACCACTTATAATAGTGGTATTCAGATAGAAGTTTTACGAATCGCACTCTACCAATCGTGAATTCACCTGTGTAAAATCAGCACCCTTATTGGTTTTAATGAATACTTAAGGTTAACGCGGTATTTAAACCAATTAATGGATTGCTTTTGCACAAGTGAAATTCACGAGTGCCAAAGTACTATTCGTAAAATATTAGTCCGATATCTAGCCATTGCATTGGACATACAATACAAATGGTTATGTAGCCTACATATATAAACAGCTGATGCCTTTCTTTCAATGACGTCATTTAAATCATTTTCTTCACAATCACCACGGATGAATGACGTCAATTTTGGCCACTGATTGCACAGATTTGGATGAACAGTAACGGACCTCATGGAGAGTTACGCATGGGGCTACATCACGTGATCTTTTTATCGAATCATCAACTAAAAGAACGTACCTCGGCACTGCCTCCGGGTACTTTTGCCAATGGCACGAATAAAACGTCACGTGATACATGAATGCTGCCAAAATCTGCATAAGGTTCATTGCCACATTTTATACAGTAGTGGTATACTCAAAACAGAAGCTTCACAAATGGCATTTTTGACAGTCGTTAACTCAAGTGTGCAAAAAAAGAATACATTTGGTCTAAAAACAGCGATATCTAAGCTTGAATGCATTTTTTTTAAACTAATGACAGGGTAACAACAAAATTTTCAATTTCCCTGACGTTTCCCTGACTAAAATCCAAAATTCCCTGACCAAAACTTACTCGTTAATGCATATCAATTTTTTTGTCATAATGAAAAATAAAATAACAATTGCAATGAGAAGCTTGGAAAAACACTATTTTGTTACAAATCTAGCTGAAGAGGATCCGATTGGGGAGGGAGCTGCGAAGCAGACTGAATGCAGGGATAGCATTTTGATTTTATTTGGGAAAATTTTCCTGACATTTCCATGACTTCCATGACCACTTTTTCCCCCTGACTTCCCTGACCTGTGGCCACCCTGAGAAACGGTCGCTGTGTCTGTTTGTCAGACAGAAGCTTTACGAATCGTACTTTGGTACTATAGTCGCGTGATTGGCTGCCCCCAAATAGGGGGCAATCACTGCTCGCATCGGAGAAACAAGGACCAACGTGCAATTTTAACTCAAACAGACTTTTGGAAAACTTTTGTCATCATCACCAACCATGGGCAGGTATCATAGACCGGAGCCAGTGAGACTCCGAAGCAAATATGAATCGTGTTGTCGGTTTTACAACAGGCAGCGCCACTTGCCGACCAAAACCTTCCCATTAACCCGGGCTTGGGACCGGCAATAATGAAGAAATACTTCACTGCAAGTGGAGACGGGATGGAAGACATTACGCGAAGGGAAACTCCACACCTGACCTCTTGCACAAAACTGTTTAAAAATATCTTAGGGTATGCGAATTGTGTGCTTAGGCTTGGGTTCCATCCCAGATATAGTCCCAAATCCGGACGACTTCCGGTTTTGAACTTTTCGGATAAGCGATCAATTAAAAGTAGCTGCATTCGTGATTGTGACTCAATCTCGTGCGTCTAGTGACGTTTACTTGAAAAAGCATAAACGATTTTAAAATGTTGGCCATTTTTCAACTACTTGTAGATTTTTAATGATTGCAGTTTTCAGAAATCTTCAGGTTGTTGGACAATGGCAAATCGCCAAACTTTCACGGATCTTTGGTATTAAACGTTGTCCGTTTTCTGATTGCATCGAACGAGACTTCTCATTTGTTATGCGACTTAGGATTTTTTTTTGTCCTCTTTAAATTACGTTGTCACGAAATGAAAAAAACGAATTTACGCCAATTTTCAGAATGGACTGTGCAAATTTTAGCGAAGGAAGCGTCGTATACGTGGAACCTGTATTTTATATAAATGGATGTCTGGAAAAGAAGAACAGAGGCAAGCTCTAAAATATCCAAAAATGGCGAGGAGACTATAGAGCGAACAGCTATTTTGTCAATCCTCTTTAAAATGGATTACATGGAGGCAATTTTTTCGCCGTGCTTTGGAGATTGCATCTGCAGACATCCCCTCTTATCATCTCTTTTCCAACTTTAAAAGTGCATTTTTATTAGGTTTTTGAATGCCTTCTAACCTGATTGTTTTTTCCATTCCAGGAGAGCTTCACTCCGGGCTCACGCCTTACTTTAACTTAAAAAAAGTTAAAACTCCTCAATAAGGTTAGGTAATACCCGCGGCAAACAGAAGCCATTATGGAAACGAAATAAAAAAGGAACCTTCATCCGATTTGCAGCGTCGTGACGTCGTTTTAAAGCAAACGCGGAAACGAAACTTGCTGCAATCTATTAAACGCAACGGAATACTAACGATTTAAAAAATATATATACATGCCTCGTAATGCGTGCTAAGTGTTTACTAGTGCTGAAATATCCATGATAACGCTAAAAGACAACAGCACCTTGCATAATTTAGGAAATCAAAATCGAAACACGGTGCATAATACAAACGAATCAATATGAATTAAAAAAAGTGTCAGCAAAATATATGTTAGAAGGCACGGAACGGTGAGCTTCTTCAAGCTACGAACTCCAAGAAAACATAGCTCTTTGGGTGAGAACACAGTGAATGCTTACTTTCGACGTGCATCTTTCAGCTTCTTTCCAGCTTTGGGGCGCACAATGAATGCTGATATCAGCGTGATGGTCAGTGTGCTTGGTGGCGCCCCTGCATACGTTATGCTAGGTGAAACATTCCGCGTTAAACCTTCCACATGCGCATTAGCATCACATGATGAGTGCAGGGCACGTTTTTACGGTACATAGGCGGCATACAATCTATCGATGGCTACACTTTTGAACAATTATTGGCGATCTGTGTGCCACTCTGTGTCTTACAAATCTGCTTAACAAAAGAAGCTTATAAGTGCTTCTTGTAAGCTCAGCCAGGCTCGGCTAAGCTGGTGGCGCTACCCAGGTAACACTGCAATGTTGGTCCAATGTTGGGCCAGTGTTGGCTTGCCAACATTGCAACCATTGGGCAATGGT
>JAQGAO010006831.1:0-11877 GCA_034697705.1 Ommatoiulus sabulosus | reverse complement strand
GGTTTTCTGGAGTAAAAATTAGAAAAATTCTCCACGCTTTTCCCAAGGAAAATTTCCCAAGATTTTCAGCCGTTTCTAAGCAAAATTTACAAAATGTTTCAGGTTCTCCTATATGGGTTTGGTAGCCGTGACCCGGGTCGGCCCCCCCTAGAAAATGTTTCTAGTTACGCCACTGCCAAAATCACCTTAGCATTATCCGAGTCAACAACTTCAACTTTGAGGCTTTAAACTTAAATTCCATCAATGACTATGTGTAAAATCTTCAGTCTTACATTAACTGCGTTGATGATTGTCAAAGTGTACCCATCACAAAACTACAGAGACCCTTTCGTTACAACTGAAGCCGAGAGTCTGGATTAGTGGATTATAACTACGGAAATTTTACGCAGAAAGGTGAAGATATTAGTGGCGGAAGCAAAATAACTTTTATTAACATCGGCGATATTGCCGGTTATTTTGGATATTACGTTACAAGATTTCCAGTGGGGATATCAATTCGATCATCCAGACAGCATGAGAATTCTACCAGTACTGGCCTGGTCAACGTCTACGGTCTACTTCAACACCATGAACTCTGAACCAATCGCGACTTGTCAGTTACCATTTACTATTTACGGCTGGGACTCTTACAAAATCGTAAACACAACGCTCGATTTGTCTCATATTAAATCTTTCAACGGCTTCTATTAACGACCTGATGCTCTTTGGCCAACCAACTGTGATGTCCTTAGCACCCCTTGAGGACCCGAAAGGAGAAACACACACTCCCAGGTAACGAGTTCACGCCATTTATTTAGGCACAACAGGTGCCGAACAAGATAAGAAGGGCCACTCTTCTGGCCAACGATACAAAATGTTCTCGTAGTCCAACAGGACTCGCGACTCCCGAGAATATCACAAAACGTAAGCAAACATACTAAAGCAAACAAACTGCCCACAACCGGGCTTAACAAACTGGATGCGCCCACCCTCATCCGGGTTTACGCAGGTATGCAGGAACGTAGTGCCACGCTGGCTCCTCGGCACGAACTCCCCGACCTGGGGAGTTGCTTATCTATTTATTTCCAGTGTAGATTGACCCTTGATTTGGCGGGAGCTTCCTTCTACAATCTTCTGGGATTCCATACATTTCTTTCAGCTTTACATAACTTCATCTTTGACCTCCAGGTTTCCAATATTCCTGGAATGCTCCTCCACATTCCAGGTTAGCCTAGGATCTCAGGACCTTCGGACCTCAGGTCCTGACACAACGATTACTGTAATTCCATTTTAACAAAAATTGTAATAATTGTGAATAATGTTAGTTGTAGAAATTTAGTCATTTTATGTTTGTCAACTTACTGGTTGAAATAAATCTGTATTTGTTGAATGTGAGTAGCTTATCCGTTGATTTATTATGAAATGTACGAAATGCACTAAACCTCTACGGTTATGTACATTAGTTCAATTTTAATTCTTTACCCTGCAGTCAGTAGATTAGTACCATTTGGCAGGGGGGGATCCTTAGCGATGGATCCCAACACTACAATTAAATTATATTTCCCGTAATATGGGACCTTAACGAGGATGATGGGATAGGAAAGGAAGACGGTCATGGCCGATTTAATTTGGGAACTATCCCAGCATACGCCTGGAGAAATTGTATGAAACCATGAAAAACCACAATCGAGGATAGCCGACCCGGGAAGCGAACCTGGGTCTACCGAATGCAAAGCGAGAATGCTAACCACTCAGCCGCCTTGCTACAATCAAATCAAAAGATATACTAGATTGATGCCGTTGAAAACATTAAACAGGGAACATGACTTTGTTAAGTCGATTCTTGAACAAATTCACACTGTCACAGTTCGCAAACACACTTCCAGGTATGCGATTCCAGGCATCGATAACATTATGGCTGAAGAAATACTTAATCAGATCAATGCGAGCTCTTGGTTTGAGCAGAGCCAGTTCGTGGCCCCGAGTAACACCTGACTGTAGATCGACGAAATCATGGCAGTTAACGTCTAGGTGTTTGTATAATTTTAAACGCCTTAATTAGCATGCCACAGGTTCTACGTGCATCCGACGTTGTCAAGAGTGTCTTCTCATAAGACACTCTCGTTCGACTCGTGTTAAACGTCTGGTGCCCAGCCTTTGCTAATTGTCACTCTGCAGCCATGGATTCCAGGCTGTGCCAGCAAATTCCAAATTAAAGCGAACCCAACGTGGTGTAAAGTTTCCTGAAGTTGGTTGAGAGTCAAGTTTGGAAAGGTTTCTTGCAAGGAATGCCACACCACGCTTCCCCAATGATGCAGCGGTGTTACACTGGGCAGAGACACCCAGATTGCAACTCACTGTTACTCCCAGGTTCCGCTCACCGGTCACCATCTGCATTGGGTTACCCTCCAATGAATAGGTGAAAATCTTGTTGCTTCTTCCAAGATGCATAACTTTGCATTTGGCACTGTTGAGGTCTATAAGCCATTGAGCACTACAAGCACTGCATGAGTTGGTCGATATCCCCTGTCATAGCATTGCGATCATACATGTATAATTGAACAATGGGTTTCACGAACATGGTTTTAGAATATTTCTTGGTTTTCATATAGGGTAAATTATTGTATTATTAATTTACATTTAGTTTTAAAGACTTCATTTGTTTTTAATGCATCGTTTGTTGGAAAATAATCGTTAGAAATCTGGAGGAATGTAAAGATTTTTGGGAGAGAAAATAGGTTTGTTGGACTAACTAATCCTTTTTCGAAGATATACTGTAGTAAATGAAAGAATCAAGTCGCTTTTGAAAAATATTTAAAATGTGTTGCTAGCTAACAGCTAGAATGCTTGGGGTGGGTAAATTTGGGGTCGTTTGTAACCCCAAATTTACTTAATTAACCCAAATTAGCTTAAAATTATTGAATGTAACATCTCTTAAGAAAGTAATATGATGAGATTTTGTGATATAATTTTACGTCAGAAACAGATGATAAACATTTTTAATGGTTTGTACTTGTAGTTTTTATTTGGATATAATGATTTCTTAAATTAACGGAAAAAAAATAAAGTTCATAATCGCTTCGAAAATACAACACGAATGCACTCTTAAGATTCGTGATAAAAATTAAAAAGACAGCACGTGAACAGCGAATATTTCACAAAACATGAAAACACGAAACGATAGTTGCCATCGGTTTAAAAGTGTCAGCTAATCCGGTCATGATAAGACATCACTGAGGAAGAGTTTACACATTTGTAACATATCACAAATGAATATTCCTAAACTATGACAATCGATATTGCAAAATTATTTTGAAGTGTTTTTCGTGAATTTAGGCACTTAGGTGATTATTAATAAAAGTTCCACGAACAACTACCAGACAACAAATATCATTTCAGATTATCTTCCAAAGGACGTCCTTTAATTAACCATTGCAATTTTCACTTTGTGATGAACAATTCCGATTAATTTTAAATTAATATCAAGTGTTTTTTAATAATTTAAGTAATATCACAACAAGTTCCGTGTATCACTATCTCATTATTTAATGACGTTGTTAAAAGTGACATACGAGTTCAAAGAATTTCTCTTGAACTATAGAATGAAAAGCCAACCTTTTGATAAAAACATGAATCAATTTTAGATTATTTTGAAAGTCGCCACTATTATATAAAGTCGAACAAATCACTTAGTTTATGAGATCCCTGCTCGAGATTACTGCTGTTGGCTTTACCGTGGGGACGGTGTGGAACGTTCCTCGCGGTGAGAATGGCTTTCGCGGTGAACTCGAGTATTACCGCTCCTTTCCTGCGGGGAAGGTTGGCCGATGTTTCGGTTGCGGTCTAAGTTTCTGCGGTATTTGGGAACTCACCTTAGGATCATGGAGGATCCTGGTAAATGCGGTTGATCCGGGGAGGCGGTCAACCGGCTATAAGAGGCTTGGTAAAATAAGGGATTCAACGAATATCAAGTGGGTTGATGCTCTTTTACTTCAAAAGGCAAATCAAATAATCTTTATTATGTTTTATACTTTCAGGTAAATTGTACATTTGAACTTCTCCGTTGGTGGAGAGAGCGAGCTGCTGTTTGCTGGGGAGTCGGGACAAGGACAGACTGCTGTTCCTTCTGCTGCGGGTCCTTATATACCTCTATGGCTGGCTAGTAGCTCCCTCTGGTGGTTGGGGACTGGATGACGTCTTCCTCTCGTTGATTGGTTGACTGCTACCCTATTAGCAGTGACCTCCTTCCTTCTGGTGGCCTTCTTTGGTTTTGGTCTCCTGACCTATATCCGGAACCTGGGTATCGTTGCACCCCCCCCAGATAGAGGATGACGCTTTGTCTTCCTGTACTCTAACAGAAGATTCCTATTGACGGATTGCTGTAAAACAAGTTGGTAAATAAAATTTTTTTTTTTTTTTTGATTGGTGACTGTGGCATGTATCGGCCGTTGTTAGTCCTGCTCATAATTAGGGTCTTCTATTCTATCTAGCATTATGTTAAAGACGGTGGTGTCGACCTCTGTGATCTCTTCTAACTTTACTGGTTGTAGTTTCCGTTTCGTGGACTTGATCCGTCGTGTTGGTGGAATTGGGAACGCTCCATCCCAATGATTCACACAGTGCGACCACTTTTTGTTGACATGGACGCAGTAGTAGCAGGCCTCTAATCCGCTGCCTGGTGACAGGCTGTTTTTTAATGTTTGCCAGAACGGATAGTCTATGTCCTCTGGTTGCGGTGGCACAAAGGTGTCTTGGATGGGGGTGGCTCGGTGTTCCCTCATGAATTTGCGGTATTCCTGCATCTCGGTTGGGTTTTCTAGGATCTTCTTTGGTGGTCCTGAGAACCTTTGATTCCACTTTAGGATTGTACCATCGGATGGGAGACGCATTTTAAATACTTTCTTCTTCTTTGCCTTAGGCGGTTTTTCTTGCGGTTGGGCGGCTCGATGCGGGTTTTGCGGTGAACATTTCGTTGTTGCCTGAGGGGACGTTTTCTGTTTTTTAGGGCTGGGTTGTTCAGCCGCGTCTGACTTTTTGGTTGAGGTTTTGTATCCTACTGTTTTCCTCTGCGTAGTGGTTGGCGGACTCTTTTTCTTGCCTTGACGTTTCCTTTTTTTCTGGGGTTTGTCCATTGCTTGTGACTTGACCGGTGCGTCCAATATGACGGGTCTGTCATCTTTGCTGGTTGACGGGGTGTCTATAGTTCTTGTACCGGTGATCTGGGATGCGTCTACGATCTTCGGGGCGCCTCGCCCTATCGTGCTAGGACCAACTCGAAACCGCGAACTGCTTACGTCGGTTCCGTCGTCTGGTGGTTCAATTAGGTTGTGGGTAGGTATTGAGAAGCTACCCTGCGGTGAATCCGACCATCCTAGCTTAGATGTGTTCGGATCACTGGAACTAGTGGACCTTCCCGGTGTTCGTGGGCACTGTTGGTCTTGCGGTGTAAGTGTCTGGTGAACTTTATGCTTGTCTGCTAATATTTTGTCGACTGGGCGTATATAAACCCGTAAGAATCTAGGTTCGTCTCCTTCGTTCGCAACCTGGTTATATTGTTCGATGGGCTAGGCTAGAGCTTGTTTGGTGACTTGGTGCTCTGCCCTTTCTTGCTGTAGTAGTATGAGGGCCACATCCCTTTCTTGCGAAGCTTTGTTATAAGCGGCGATGATGTTATTGATTGGCACATGTTCCACGTTGAGTGTTGGGTCCGCGGTCATTTTTTGGCTGGCGCGACACAAATGCTGTAATAGCGTCTTTGCCAAATCGGCTGCTAAGTTAATTTCGTCGAACACTGCGTTAGAAGTCTGGACTTTCGCCATGGTGAACTGGATTTGCGGCAGGTCTAGTGGTGATAATCCCACCCATGGGTGCGCTGGATTGCGGTCCACTACTGGGGTTGTTAATGGCGTACGCACGTGGTCCATGGCTGTTTGGATCGACATTCGTCGCGGAGTTGTTTGCGAAGTTGCGGGGATGTCGTTATTCTGCTCGGTGTCTGCTGTCTCTTTAGGCGGGTCTTCGTCTACATCAGGATTGTCACTACCCGGTTGGAGCATATCTCTGCTTGTGCTGTCACTGTCCATATTCTCTAGGAAGGTTTGCGAAGTTATTGCGATGTTGCGTTCATGATAGCTGGAGCTCGAATTAAGTGGTGAGCCTTGTGTTTCACAGGCGGTAGTTGGCGCCACCTTGCTGTTGGTTTCTATGGCGTATCTGCTACCGTCTTGTTGGTCGTGGGCATTCCGCCTCCTCGCGGTGACGTCGCTCGCTTCTTGGTGATCGTCTGCTGTCGAGTCCATGTTTGGAATCTGGTTCGTCTGCTGCTTGTTGATTGTTGATTTGTTTTGCGTAGGGCCGGGGCTTTGCCCTTCGATCACCTCGCACTGCGATGGCCGTGTTGAATGAGGGAGTCTTTTCTCAACCCCCACGGTGTTGATGGTGAGTACTGGACTCTGTTGTAAGATGGTCTCGCCATCGGGTTTGTTCCCTTTGCTGCTACTTTCAGCTTGATGCATTTGCATTCATCGTTCCAGGCCTACGTATTCGACCAGGATATCTGTGTCATTCTGGTGGTAGGTGTCATGGTAATGATCAGGGTCAGGAACGTGGTTATATTGTTTGGCCATGCTGACTGGCCAATTGCGTTCTCGCAGTAGGTGAGCGGCCCTGGCCAACTTATATTGCTTGGTCTGGCCTGCATTGTCACCCTGCGGTCTAGACTCATTTAGCGATTTTAACTCTTCAAAATGTGCCGTGGTGAAGAGGATTTGGGCCGTGTGTCTATCGGCGTCATCAGGTAGGTTTTGTTGCTCGATATACTCTCTTGCAAATCAAAAGAATGCAGTGACTACGTCATTGCCGAAAAATCGTTTGACTTCGAACGTTTTTAGTTCGGAGTCTCCAATGTGAATCTGTTGTAGTTTGAGGGGCAGTTTATAGGGCCTGCCCGCTCTCGAGTGTGATGGTTTTTCAGGCTCTACTGGCTCTGTTGGATGCTCGTCCTCTGATGAGGTAGCGTCGAGCTCATCTATAATGCACTGTTTCCGTTGCTCCGTGGGTTCTATATCAGCTGGTTCAGGCGGGACATGCCGGCAGATATCCTTTGCGTTGAATTGCCCTAACGACTTCCCTCTTGCCACGTCCATAAGGACATAGGTGGTAGGTGCCACTTTTGCGGTGATGCGATATGGGCCATTCCGTTTTGGGTTGAATTTTGCGGTGATGCCTTTGGTGGCATTGCTAAGTCCGTGATTCTTCAACATGACCTGATCTCCAACAATGAACGCAGGGGGGGCAGGGGCGGCATTGTGTTTTTTTCTGCGCGCATCTTGCGCTCGTTCCATGTTGTCCCTGACCTGCACAAGGTTGTTAGCGGTGTTCCTTATGAACTCTGTGAGCGATAGGTCCGCTATTGTGGGATCTCTGCTTTGTATTGAGAAATTGAGGATGTTATCTAACGGGTGACGTGGCATGCGCGCAAATGTGACATGGAATGGAGATGTTCCCATTGCTTGATTAACGTTGGTGTTGAGGGTCCACCGCACTGCCGGGAGCTGTTCCTCCCAGTGCTGGTGATGCTCCCCTACCGCTATGGCCAGTCTGGTTTTTAGCTCCCGATGCCTCCTTTCTACTGGGTTGGCTTGAGGATGGTAGTTTGCAACGTGCTTGATGGTACACCCTATTACTTTGGCTGCTTGGGCCATTGCGGCGGACTTGAATTGCGGTCCGTTGTCGCATATGATGGTTTTGGGAGACCCGAATCTGAAACATACCTCGTTCATGAGAGTTTCTGCTATCGTGTTGGCTTTTGCATCCGGATTGGCGAACAATTCCACCCATCCTGACATGGTGTCGCATACTGATAAGATGAATCTGTTGCCTTTGGATGATACAGGTAGGGGACCCACTAGGTCCACCGCAACGGTGTTGAACCGTTCCCTAATCTGCGGCGAAGAGATGTGCGTGCTTGTTAGGGATGGTTTTGGTTTGTAAGCTTGACATTCCTGGCACTGGGTGATGTGTTTCACTACATCCTTTCTGAGACCTGGCCAGTAGTACTTGTCTAGTAATCGGGCCATGGTGCCTGCGATTCCAGGATGACCGGCTGAGACCGAGTCATGGTTGTGGACAATGAGTTTGTTCCGTAAGGGTTCGGGAATGACTAGCCGTGATTCCTCGTCCTCTGACGCGAATGGCGAACGATACAACGTGTCGTTAATCATCATGTAGCTGCGGTGAATGTAAGTACGTGCCTCTATATCTGTTTCAATGTCCTTGTCTTGCAATGCGGTTATTATTGGTTTGCATACTGCGTCAAGTTGTTGCATCGTCCTGAAGTCTTTTTCCTGGATTTCCTCCTCCTGCACGTTAAAAACGTGGATGAGGACTATGGGGTCCTTAATTCCTGATGGACGGGAAAGCATGTCTGCCAGGTCGTTCAGTTTACCAGGTATATATTTGATTGAGAAAACAAACTGTTGAACGCTGAAGATCCACCTGGCCAGCTGACCCTGCGGCTGCGGTGTAGACATGAGCTACCGTAGTGGGCTATGGTCGGTGTGTACTACTACTTGTAGACCGTCGATGTACGACTTGAATTTCTCCACCGTCCAAATGACGGCCAACGCCTCCTTCTCTGTGGTGGAGTAATTGCGTTGTGCGGGGTTGAACGTTTTTGACGCGTACTCGATTACATAGATCTGGCCTTCGTTTCCTTGGGCCAATACTGCTCCCATAGCCTCCTGTCTGGCGTCAGTGTAGATGCGGAAACTTTTCTCGAAGTTTGGCTGAGCTAGGATGGGAGCAGAGCATAATAAACGTTTCAATTCGTTGAACGCATCTTTGCACTTCTGGTCGAAGTTAAATTCAACGCCCTTCCTGAGCAGGTTGTTGATCGGTGCTGATATTTCCGCCAGTAACGGTATGAACTTCGAGAACCATTTGCACGAGGCTATGAACGACATGACCTGGTGCGTGTCTTTAGGGTATGGCATCGACATGATTGCTTCGACTTTTTCTGGATTGGGCGAGATCCCTTCAGGTGTAATGATATGGCCCAGAAATTTGACCTTGTCAGTAAAAAATTTGCATTTTTGTCTTTTTAGGGCAAAGCGATGATTGATCAACCTGGTAAAGACCGCTTGGACGTGTTCCAAGTGTTCTTTCAGGGTCTCGCTTGCAATGAGTAAATCATCCTGGTAGATAACAATTACCACTCCTGGAATGTCTGTGAGAATTAGTTCTACGACGCGCTGACAATGAGCAGCTGAATTTCGAGCGCCTATGGGCATTCTGGTGTAACAGAATGTCCCAAACGGCGTCGCAGTTGCAAAGAACTTTTGGCTGGCTTTGTCTATTGGTATCTGCTAATAGCAGCTGGTTAAGTCCAGTAAAGTCATGAATTTTTTTCCTTTTATGCGGGCAATTAAGTCATTTATCAGTAAGTATCAGGTACTGTTACGCTATTCAATTTTCTGAAGTCCGTAACTAGTCTTACATCTGTGGTGCCGTCGTGTTTGGCCACTAGTAGAGAGGGTGCAGCCCACTCTGAGTTGGCCGGTATCAGAAAACCCTTCTGAAGTAATTTGTCAATTTGCTCTTTCATCTGTTGTCTGCGTTTGGGTGCCACGGAGTACACTCGTATGGCTACGGGGGTGGCTCCTTCGGTAATCTTGATTGTTTGTGGTTGCACCAGAGCCGGTAGGGTGGGTTCTTGGAATACCTCCTTGTTTTTGATCAGGAGGTTGTTGACCGCGTCGCGTTCCGTTGCGGTCAGCCCTATAGCTTCTGAATCTCTGAGCATTGTGTCCATGATGTTTATTTTGTTGCATTTCACCTGCTCAGGTCGTGTCGTGACCGTTATTGCGGGGTTCTTGTTTATGGACCATGAACGGTTCCATGTGTGAAGGTCGAACCTGTTCCGACTAAGGAAGTCCATTCCAACGATCAGTACTTCCTCTGGGTACGAGGGGATCACCGTTATTTCAATTTCAAAGACCTGGTTGTCCATAGTGATGTTGGTGGTGGCTAAGTATACCACCGTTTTCTTGGGAACTTGGTCAGCTAGCTTGACTGTCTGAGTCCGCTCTACTAGGACTATGCCGTCCCTCTGGAACTTGTCATACCACTCACCTCCCGCGATGGAGGTGTTGGCACCTGAGTCAAGCATTGCTATGCCCTCTTTATGTGCAATTTCGCACTTCTGATATATCAGGTTATCCTGTTCGCGGTGAATGATCTCCAATACCTCTAACGGTGTGGTGAGGCTAGCCGACGTAACTGTATCCTTGTGCTTCTTACAGCAACCATTGGGGCACGAGTATATTGTCACGTTTGGTGTTTTGCATACCGGGCATCCGGTTTCGGATTTCGCCGTGTCTTTGTCATTAGAATCCTTCTTCCTATCATTGTTGCGGTTATTGTTTCTCTGGTACGGTTTGTTGTCCTTATTAAAGGTCCTGTTATCTCTATTGAACGTTCTGTTGTCTTTGCGGAAATTACTTCTGTTGCTAATTCGGTTATCATTTTGCGGTCGGTCCTGTTGCCCGTGGTCCTCATAGTTGTACTTGTGTCTCGGTGGTCTGCTTTCCGACCAGAGTTTGGCGTCCATGAGTCTGGTTTCGGATTCTAAGGCTTTCGCCCACAGTTTCTTTACTGACTTAACCTTGTGCAACAGTATATGTTGCTGGATTTGCGGATGAAGACTGTTAAATAGAAGGCGTATTTGTTTCGGTTCTTCTAGCTGGTGTGTCATGGACTGGAGGAGTTCCTGAACTATGGTGAGGAACTGCAACACTGGTTGTCCATCTCTCTGGTGGAACTGAGCGACTCTGTCCAGGATGGACAGGTCTGATTCCGTCTTGGAATATTTCATTTTAAAGGCCGCAATCGCGTTCTTAAAATCCACCGAGGATGTGGATGCGGTGGCCCACCACTGCTTTGGTGCTTCATCCAAAAGATAATTTAGGATGCTGAAAATATACTCGTCTGCGATATTGTTCAGTTTCTGGTGATCCAGGAGATGCTTAATCCAACCGTTGAATGTGTTTTTGTTGCCTGAGAACTTTCCAACGGCCTTGGCGATTTTGGCTAGATCCTCTGCAGGATTGCTTTTAGCCCGTCTGCGGCGGTTTTTGTGTTTTGTTGGACGGTTGTCCGGTTCAGATGATTCACTAGAGGAGGTGTCTTCCTCTGTGCTGCAATCAGTGCTTGGTGAAGGCGTGCGTTAAAGCCTTCCCCTTTTTTTCTTGCAGCTGGTCTTGCTTTTGGATGCATGGACTTGTTGGCGGAGTTCCGCAACTTCTGCCAGTGTTAGATCCAATTTTTGTCGATCTTTGGCCGCTTGCTCTTCCGCGTCTTTTTTAACCGACTCTATCAATGCGGTTAATGTTGTTATTGCGGTGGTAAGCTGAGTGATATTGGGTTCAGAACATGCTGGGTTGTCTTCCCCTGCGCGTCTGATGGCCAATATTTCCAACTCCACCTCTTCACTAGTAGGTGGTCGGTTTTGCATGTTGCTTCGCATTATTATTGGCCGCGGTTTTATTCGTGGTGTACTCTCTAGTGGAGTCTCTCTTTGCGGGCTAACTTGTGTGGCTTCGGAAGTAGACAATATGAGTGTCTCTGGTACAAAAACTTGGGAGTCTGAATCTACGGAATCCAGGGAACGGATTTGTTGGTTTTGCATGACCGACTAGTGCCACCTTGAGTGGTAGTTTCCTTTAGCTGTCGTGGGTACGATTTTAGTTGGGCGCCAGTTATGAGATCCCTGCTTGAGATTACTGCTGTGGGCTTTACCGCGGGGACGGTGTGGAACGTTCCTCGCGGTGAGAATGGCTTTCGCGGTGAACTCGAGTATTACCGCTCCTTCCCTGCGGGGAAGGTTGGCCGATGTTTCGG
>JAQGAO010006830.1:0-11877 GCA_034697705.1 Ommatoiulus sabulosus | reverse complement strand
AGACACACATCGTCGTTTACATTTTTATTTATATAGATTATTATTATTACATATTACAATTATTAAACAAATCAGAAATTGATTAAAATCTGACACTGCAAAAACGCCATATTTATCCAGTAAAAAATAAAATATAAAGTGTCATACTTTTGCATTAGAGAAGAATTGACACCGAAAGTCAGGTGGCGCTGGCGCTACTTACTTGTTTTTTTTATAAGCGCATATATATACATACACGCACATAAACACTCACTTATATTTGTCGGTGACGTCATGTGACGGCAACGCAGCGCTGCCATTTCGGTGATCTATCTCCGAGCACCGTCGAGAACACGTAGTTAGGTGCGCTCTGTGTCGGCGCCTTTGATGTTCGAGTGGTGGGGGAAACACTGCAGCGCCGCCCTGTTGGTTTGAAGATATCAACTCGCCCTCAGCCACGCCCTGCGCTTATAAACGAATCGTAGGCTGTAGGCAACGTGTCACTCACCTGTGTTCTAAAACACGTGGCCTTTGCGCGCGCTCATTAATTACCATAAACATGGAAACCAATGAGATAAAGGTGTTACCCTGTTCAGCTTTGACGATTTGGTTTTACGGGTTAATATGGGCGTGGCTTTATCGTAGTGATATCTGCAAACCAACAGGGCGGCGTTGCAGTGTTTTCTCACCTAAAAAAACAGCGAGTGCACATACTTTTATTACGTATACTGTGCTGGAGTATCTCGGCTTTACACGTGGGTTACATAATCCTGCATTATTCAGAGGCGCTCCTTGAGATTGTTACCTGTTGTTGCTCTGTGTTTGGCTTTTTCTTAGAAGGTAAATTGACGACCATGTACATGTATATATTTGTATACTGGTGTTTTTAGGTAGATTTTCGATATAGTTGTACATTGGGGCTATATCCAACTGGTTATGGAATGCAATATACTGTACTAAAGGAACTTGATGAAACCCTATCATACTGATTAGGATTTCGGTTATGCATACATATATGTACGATAATAATGGCTATTTTATAATAAATTAATTATGATCTGGTATAAATCGGTTAACTCTTTTAATTACAAACATCAACAGCGTTAACAACATATTATACATTAGATTAATAACAACTTTTTTGCAAACACATTTTTCAATAATGAAATTCAACGAATTGCAGAATTACTTCCAATAATACTGAAACGAGCAAATTATTAATACTCTTTCTTTGACTAAACTATGATTAAATTGAAAAATAATACACAGTATATATACCACTATTGGGCATGAAACTGGGTTCCTTCCTCTAATTTGCTCATTTTATAATACATGTATATACCCTGTTTTAAATTATTAACAAGCAATATTGTACAATAATTATATATTGGAACAAGAAATAATGTACTAAAACTTCACGGAGTTTGACATATTTTTGATATCCTAGCTTTGAATTAAATTTGTAGATTCTATGCCAGTCCCACTTAATGTCTTCTTGAATACCATATATTTGGCAAGGGTGTGCACAGATATTAAATTAATTTCCATAAAGCTTGAATGGAACAAGTATAATTAATACATTTTCATTGCTGATAATGGCATTTATACACCAAGCTGCAGGTTTTGGTTGCATTCATTAAGCACTTTGGAAATACACAATTTCATGTGCTCATTTATGTCTTTGAAATCATCTAGAGTTTCACTTATTACGTTATGCAGTATTTTAGGCCATACCTTAGTGAAAAGACTATGCATTGTCATGCTCACAGAAACTTTTTTCTGCGTGTTTTCCATGAAATCCTTTGACACCAGCCTCGATTCTGGATTAAACTGAAATACATAGGAAAACAAGTTTTACTTGACTGTTGAAAATTAGATTACTTTCAAAGGAAATATGGCATTTAAATTATTTGAAAGCCTTATATTAATGATCATTTTTTAGCATGAGAAAATTTGTAATAGGTACAAATGTAAAGTTGGGATATTTCTGCTTGATTTTTCTGTTCTGTAATCATTGTAGCCAGGTAATCATTGTAACTATGTCATCACAAATTCTATATCTGGACTACAAAATTAGGAAAACCACTGTGTATAACGAGATTCATTAGTCAATTCCATTGTTGCTTTTTTTTCACTGGTTTTTAAATTTATTAGCAAGAATTTGGGTTTCTGCAATTTGATAAATGTAATAATACTGTTACAGCTATTCAAGAATTTGCTATTCAAACCTTTAATTTTACAGGTTCAATGGTGTTTGTTTCACTTTCTTCCTCACTTTCCCCAAAAACATCATTGTAGGCAGTCATGCTTTGCATCATGGAGGTGTTTGTAAAATCAGCACTTTTCTGTGCAGTCCATTCTATATTAGCATAACCTTTAAATAGGCGATTTGCATTATCAATGTCTTCAGTGGTGACCTGTGACGAATAAATTACAAATTATTAAAAACTATTTGAAAACTGCACGTGCTAAATAAAGCATTTATTTACCGGTTGTCCGTTTAGTAGCTTAATACCATTCATTTTATAATATATAAACTGCTTCCACAGAGTCAATTTAGTGACTGGATTTCCATCCAAGCTGATAATCAATGAATGCAAACGATCAAGTTCCCGAAGCCAGGATAAATGATGAAAAGCTGATATGTTTGTGTTTTTAAACTCCAGGTTCTAAAAAAGTGACAAAAAATGTGAAAAATGTTTTGTACATGTATTTGAAATTTTCTTTCTGCATAAAATCCCTGTAGATGTAATTAAAATTTACACTAAATGCAGTGTATACAGTGTATCATGTCGAACAAAACAAAAAAATAGTTTTTTTGTGGAATTTTGTCAAAGTTCAGAGATTGAGCAATACCTACTTGGAAAGACCTACCATTAAACAAGGAAATCTATTATTAAGTTTTGCAATATGACAGGAAATTTCTTTGATGTCCACAAAGCTAAATTGAATGGTTTTGATGCTTTCCAGTGTATGAGATCCCCAATTTTTGTAGAGGCATGCTGTACATCCATTGCCTCTAAGAGAAAGGCAGTTATTTTGAATTTCTGATGAATAAGGAGGGTCTTCCTTTGTGTCGTTTTGCCGGCTCCCAATTTCCGCAATGGTGGGAATCTCTTCAATAAACGTGGTTTGGCAGTTTTTGGTTTTACTTGTACTGGAATAACTGCTGGTGATTTCGAAATATCCTTCAGTTTTTTCATTGTTGGCATCACTTAAATAAGGTAGAACTGCAGTTTTATTTCTGAAATGATGATGACCTGATTATGGATTATGCGATAGCGATCAGTATATGGCATGCGTTTTTAGTTCATCTTACCTTTTACGAACTGTGCCTTTCCTACGTAATTGTATTGGCGTTTCGTCCATTGGTTTATATCTACAACTTGATGTGGCTCGCGTTGTTTGTTCAAAGAAAGCTGATTTTCCTGACAAAATTAAAATCCAGAAACCAATTCTTATGAACAATTACATTCATAATACATTTAATTTCATGGATAATGATAAAATTATGGATTGCACTTACTGGGATTGAAAGCAGAAGCTTTAGTTGTAGTTTCAAGCAAAGGCAACCCTTTTTCAGAATAATCAGAATTTGCCCAAGACTTTGAACGTGGAAGAAGTATTTCTTGAGGCATTTCTGGTAATTCCACGTGGAGATGCTGAAGATTTTCTTCCAGTGCTTTAAATTTTGCATTTTTAAAGAAAAACAATTTTGAGCAAAAGCAATTAAATAATCGGGATACAAAAAGCTTAAATGTTTTCCACTTATTAACATCTAGTGGAAAGTGCAATTCCACCGATTCACTAATTTCTACTAATCATAACATATTCTACAGGGTAATTCTATGGACATGAGCACTGAAAATGAAAATTTTATATTTTTTGTTACAAAGTCTGATTTATCACATTTTTTGTCATAGAATATATTCCCTATTGTTGTGTAAAATTGCCATGATTGCGGGATGTTACTTACGAGGCAGTATTGTTTTAGCATCAATTGCAGTCTTTCTCCTAACAAGTTTCGGGGGAGTGATTCGAACATCCTTTCGTGTAACTTGTGTTCCAGTAATTTGCAAAGCAGCAATATTGGATGAAGACGTTGATGTTTGTAAAGTGCAATAATATTGTTGTACTCCTGGCAGGTTATGTTTAGGTCCTGAGGCATTTTGGCAGTCTGCATCTTTTGTATTATGGTCTTGCTTCAGAAAAATTTAAAATTAAATTCATAAAAGTGATATATTGCAATCAAGCTACAATTACAGACATTGACATGTTCCAGAAAAACATGAATTTTTGTTAACAAATAGCATAATTGTAGTAGTTTTTTGTAAATGTATTTCCAATTTTTTTTAATTATACAGTATACACACTTTATCAATATGATATGTTTTAAGTAATTAGAACGCCAAGTTTTCATCTGGCAGTTTAACCAACGAAAATATAAAAGTCCAATATTATTTGATTTTTGCTCGACAATTTTCTTGTAAAATTCAAAATTTGTAAAAAGTAGAAAATGATGTAAGATATTTTACCATTAGCAGTTTTGTAACAATAGTCTTATGAAACTACATACTTTATAAAATAAAGGTTTCGTTGCCATAGTAACACATATCAACTGTTTTGCCACACCATGCATGTACTGTATCGTCCATTTAGTTCACTAAGATTATAATTGAAACTTACAGAAATTGATATGGCCCAATCTTTTCCTTTCTTCTGATCATTCTTATGAAGGTAGCTTCGAAAACACATTTGTTAAAATTCAACATAACTAACATGTTACACTACAGTTTATGCAAACATAACATCTGGTTGATTCGCCTTCAGAGGCCATTCACTTATTGATTAGAAGTGAACACCTGGTTAGAAGGATCAAACAGTAAATGCTGTCCAAATCCTGCATTTTTGTTTAACAATTAGCTAAATAATTGTAGTACAGTTTTTTGTAAATGTATTTACAATTTTTTTTAAATTATACAGTATACACACTTTATACATTATATGTTTTAAGTAATTATACGCCAAGTTTTCATCTGGCAGTTTAACCAACGAAAATATAAGAAAAGTCCAATATTATTTGATTTTTGCTTGGCAATGTTCTTGTAAAATTAACAATAGAACATAGAACAAGTTATGTTCTATGAGTATTCTTCATGAAATCGATATTTGTGACATTTTAAACTTGATCTTTTACGATTTACCTCGCTCCCTAAGCTGGCCCTTTATTTTGCACTAACTAAATAATTTGTAGCCTATGCCTGGCTATCAGTTAAAACCTAACAGCGTAACTTAACTTTAATTAAACTGACAGATTGAGTGCGTAAAGTGGACTAAAATTACAGTTTCACTTCCTTCTGCAAATTAAGTCCTTGAAACACAAGCCCGAGCTATCAGAAAACGTCATCATTGCTCGTTTGATATCAAAATGATGTCATTGCTAAAATTAATATTTAATCTATTTATTGTTGAAGGATCGAGTCTTAAATTGCATGATAGTTTATTTGAAAGAGCGATTTACAAAGTTGAGTATAATTTGTCATGCAGGATAAAAACAGCGTTCCAATGGAATTTGATCCAACTGGTAATTCAATTATTAATATCGGTATCTTGAAAATATTCTTATTTGTTAAAATATAAGGTTGAAACATATATCATTTATCAGAACATCCTCATGTCCGATATAACCCATTAAAGGATGAATGGATTCTGGTCTCTCCACATCGTATGAAGAGACCATGGAGTGGTCAAGTGGAAAACCCACCAGAAGAAAGTACTCCTATTCGTGATCCCAACAATCCCTTGTGTCCAGGTGCAATTCGGGGTAATGGGGTGGTATGTATGCATGGACATTCGAAATATATTTTAAAGCTTTTATTTCCCAATCAATATCTTTAAAAAAAACCTCAATTTTCCTTTAAAATCAAATTGCTAGATGATAATTTTTGAAATACGTTCTCCGCCGAATTGTCTTTGAACTTGCAATGCTTAGTATTTTTTTACTAATCCGTTTTCTAGGTTAACCCAGAGTACACTGGAACCTTTGTGTTTGAAAATGATTTCCCTGCACTCAAGGAGACAGGGCCAGAAAATGGTAAAATGAGAATTATAACAAGGTTTTCTTATGAATTTGTGTGCATTATGGTTTAGGTTTACGTGTTACCTTTTGACAATATGGATATTTTTACAAAATTTTGTAAACAAAGTCAACTCTAGAATTTGTGATATCCCAAATTAACTCATTTGTTTATAGAGATATTTAGCACGTAGCCTATTATGAAAAATTTGTACATATTGTGTACTGGCCATTTTTTATATACCGTGTCACAGCAATTGCCACTCACTCACTCCTGCAGTGTAAACCAGCTAAAGGAACATGTCGGGTGATATGCTTTCATCCACATTCAGACATAACTTTACCACTAATGTCAATTAAAGAAATAGAGGACGTTATTAACACTTGGGCAGAGCAGAGCAAGGAATTAGGGGCTACTTATTCCTGGGTGCAGGTAATACTAATAAATGATGTGCTCAACTTTCATTATTGTTTCCAAAATAATGTTGGAAGCCCCATTAATAAAATTTGCACATGTATATAACTTCATTGGATTATTTTTATTAATTAGATATTTGAAAACAGAGGAGCCATAATGGGCTGCTCTAATCCTCACCCTCACTGTCAGGTTAGTTAATTTGAAACATTATAGTAAGCCATAGATTTGATATTAAAACTGTCTATTTTCAATAGGTTTGGGCTAGTGATTATCTTCCAAATGAACCAGCTGTTAAAGATAGAACTCAGTTAGCATACTATAATGAGCATAAACGTCCCATGCTCGTCGATTATCTACAGTTGGAATTAGAAAAACAGGTATAGTTTTAAGAATAACAAATCTTATCTTATCAAGGATTATCCTAGTTAAAGTTTTGCTGATGGATAATATACAGTATAACAAACATATGTATTCAATTCATAAACATTATTTTTTTCTTTTTTCTATAAAATTAATTTTTTTGCATTGCTTATGCTAAAAAGTTATATATGTCTTGTTGTAAATATCTGGTATTTTTTTCAGTATATAGAATTAGTCATAATCCTGTCAATGACTATTTCAAATCAGAGAATCTTAATTTAAATTGTAAGTGGGAAATTATAGGAAAGAATGGTCATAGAAAGCACACACTGGGCAGTGATAGTACCTTATTGGGCAGTTTGGCCATTTGAAACGATGTTATTGCCTAAACGACATACCTTGCGGATTGAAGACCTTGCTGCGGAAGAACGAAAAGGTCTGGAAAATTAATTTGTACAAGATAGAACTGAAGAAATAAATTTGATGCATATCTCTTGCAGATTTGGCCAAAGTTCTTAAGAAACTTCTTACAAAATATGACAACATGTTCAAAGTATCATTCCCTTACTGCATGGGATGGCATGGCAAGTGTTTAGTCTTAAATTATGCAATATTTAATGAGAAAACTTTGCTTATTGAAAAATTCTTTATTTTAGGAGCACCTTCTGGTCAATTCTCATTAAGAAACAATGATCATTGGCAATTGCATGCAGTATTTTTACCTCCATTATTAAGGTCTTCTACAATTCGGAAGTTTATGGTTGGATATGAAATGCTGGCACAACCTCAACGGGACCTCACTGCAGAACAGGTAAAATTATACCTTGGAATTAATAACACCATAAATACTAAAAAAACAAAAAAAATACCTCATATAAATAATGCATAATTCAGGCTGCTAAAAGGCTATCAGAATTACCAGAGATCCACTACAAGACTGCAGGACAAGATGTCTAGCTCAGCACTAAACCAGCTTCTGTTCAGCAGCAGTTTTTTTTTTAAAGTGCACTAGGAAGATTCATGCAAAGTAATTGTAATAAAATGTGAGTTGATAAAGCCATAAGTAGTGGCTTGAACGTTACTTTTTGAAAAAAACTGAAATGAGGAATATCTCAGAAACTTTAATCCATTGTATAATTGCAGAATTATCCATTCATATACATTACTTGGAAAATCTATAAATTCCACAAAAATAATCAAAAAGAAATGACAAAGAAATCGTTCACCTGATACCGAGTGTAAAATTGTCAATTTATTTATGATCACATGTGCCTACAAAAAGAATACTGCCTACTGCATTATTAATTTTGCACAAAACAAAATAAAATATTCCTACCAACTTATTCCTTATCATCACACACTTGCATCAGTAGAATTCTCAGTGACAAAATTAGTGGGCCATCCTGATTATTTGCATTGAGTAGTCATTCTGTTTCTGGAAGTGAATCCAGCAGGTAGCTAGGACAAATTTACCACTAATTTCATCAGTAAGAACACCTAATGAACATAGATACTATAAAAATAGCAAAATGGTGATTTTAGAAATCAATCGGTGGCAGCATCCACAGAAAAAAGGGCACAAACACGTTTAGGGAGTGTAATTCCATTTTGTAAATCAAATGGAAATTGAAATGCTTAGGTCAAACTTGACTTAGGTCTGCTCAGCCGTTTCGCAAGCCAGATGAAAATTACATGGGCTAACATACTATTTAGATTTATTAGCAATGTATCAATGAAAAGTCGCATCACAGCGCAACCTAGTAACATGTCACAACTGTACATTATGAACTGTCCTAAAATACCAACCACACCAATACAAAATAATTGGCCCATGATTTTAAATTTTGTGATGGTGAATTAGGAGCCAGAGTAAAGACTATAGAACATGTCAAATGTAATCTACAGGGTAATAAACGATTTTAAGCAATCTTAATTTCATATTCCTTTTTGGTAAAGTTCTGGCGTTTTATCTGAAGAGCTGCAACATATTGGTAATGTAGGTGCAGTGTATATAGGTTTTTCACAATTAAGTATAACCTTGAGTGAAATAAATTCTTATCTTCTACAGCTAGGCTTTTTCTAAATTATGCCATTCCCAATTTGCTATTAAATGTTAAAATTTAAAATAAAAACCAAACAATTGACATTCAATTACTATAAATTTTGAGGGCGGGAGAAAGAGCAATTGCACTTGGTCTTCAAAACAACTAACCTGCAATACCAGCACAAAATTAAGAATATTGATCACAAAGTGTGATGCGAGTAAGAACTATCCACAGAAGATGATTTGCCAGCAATACATCTCCAATAGTAGGTATCAGAGACTGTCAAATACTCGTGTTTTTTCTCTCGTTAAGTTGGCTTTAGAAATATATATAATACGAAAATTTATATGCCATAATATATCTGCTTAGTGCTTTGCAGCAAACAAGTTAGCATTTAGACCAAGCGTACCCGCAAGCTGCACCAAGGCTTCACATGTGACAGGTTTATTACAGCAAATGCATCACGATTCACCATTGCCAGAGTCTTCATTGTCATCGTTGTACTCATCTTCCTCATCATCATCATCGTCGTCATCCATATCATCCGCATAATCATCATCATAAAAATCTGTCATATCAACTGAGCTTTCAGATGGTTTTGCTTTAGTTTTTATGCAATAGTCTTCTAGAGTTATTGGAACTACAACTTTATCCTTCTCTGCTTCAGCTCTACTTGCACTCACTTGCTTTCTGGACATTAAGAAGAAAGTAACAACACCATCGGATGTATTAGTAATCAAAAATTATTGTAAAAGAGCTAGATTGTGATAAATCTTTTAGAAAATTGACAATAAAGTTATAAAACAGCAATACAAATCATCAAAATGAAAAGGAGATGGTGTAAATTCTAAATGAATGAGAGGCTACAAAAGCGTTCCAAGTTATTAGCATACCCTAAAATAAAAGAGGTCGGGGCAGTAGATATCAATGGCCAATCATTTGCTCCACCCTCCCCATTAACTCAGGCTTGGGACCGTGAACAATAGCGAAATAGTTTACTGCATGCGGCTGGGGAAGAACCTAACCTAAACCTGGATGAGGACTATCATGGTCGGCTTAATATAGGAGCTATCCCAGCATTGACCTGGAGTATTGTGAGAAACCATGAAAAAACAATTAGGATAGACATTAGTTTGCCTCCAGCAGCATCATAATTTAAAAAGGGTTTTAATCAAGTGATCTACAACGTTTTTGTTTCTTGTAGGATTTTACAGACACCTTAAAAGGCTTGTGGGTGTTTTGTTTTTATCATGGGCCTATTTCTACACAAAGGACTAAACACCAATACCAGGGGAAGTGGCCGCATCGCTTACCCAGAATTTTGACTATGAAAGACACTATTATTCTCCCTTCAGGGCTCTTTGACGTGCAGAGTTCAAACAGGATTTACATTGGACCTTGGTTTAAACTCTCCTCCAAAAGAGTAGCCACTTAAAAGAGAATTTTACACAACAATATTCCCAGACTTCCGACCAGGGAGAAAACACCACAATTTAAGGAGAGGTAAGCACATTAACCGCTCTAATCTTTAAATCACTTCCAGCCATTGGCTCAAAATGTTAAAAAATTACCTTACAGTTTTAGTAGACCCTCATTCAACTGGAAAGCAAACTACTGTAGGATTGGCATTTCTAGAAATTGCCACAAATTGTTTTGTCAGCCTGTTGAACGTTTAATCGGATTGAAAGAAATGTACTGTATATGTATGCATTTACAATATACTAGTATGTGTATACCGATGGTCAAGAAATGTTGGTTCCCTTGAAAAGGTCAAGTTTTGTAACAGTAACCTGTTATAAACATTTGCAAGATTCTATTCAGAAGCATTAGAGGACAATCAAACTTCAAATAATTGCATTGAGCAAGCACTGACAATAAAATAATATCACCCATACCTGTAATTCAAAAATTATCAGTGTCCTATGCATGCGCTAAGTTTTCTCAAATATAACAGTTTTTGTAATAGTAACCAGATTTCTGCAATCATATTCTCGTAGAAGTTCTAAAAATCACACTTACCTTATTATATTTTCATATTCTTTATCTTTTCCTTTGGAGTCTCTCCAGCGACGGTACATAACAGAAGCATCAACATTTGCCGGTGAAAATGTGTTAGGTTCATTGAGGAGAGAAATTACACTCAGTAGTATGGTCCTAAAGTGAAACGTTCTATTAGAAACCTTTTCTAAATTATGATAACGTTCAATAGTTTTGGAAATGCATACCTAACATTTTGTGTTGGATTCCACCTTTCACATGGCAGCTCTCCACTCTGTGGATCATCAACAGGAGGATGTAATATTGAAATGCATAAATCACCATTCTGAAAAAATACCAAATAAATGATATGTTAAATTGTTAAAAGTAATTTCTGGAAGACAATTTTACAGCTCAAACGTTAACTTACCTCATATACATTGGGATGCCAAACCTTTGTGAGAAATCTTATGCTGGGTGGTGAATAGGGATAATCGGGTGGGAATTTCATATGAGCCTTAAAATAAAACAAAATTAACAAGCTCGTCTGAGACGAGGCAATTTAAATTTTCTAAGATTATACATGTATGCAGAAAATAATCATTCAGACAACTGAATTGTGCTGATGCTAAAATGCTCAGTACCAGACTTCGGATTTTGAAATATGGTGTCTGCACATACCTAATGAGATACCTTGGGGCTTGGACCCAAGCTTTAAAACATACCACATTCATTTAATCATGTACATTTCTTGTGCTAATAATGTTGGTCATGAAGCAAAGTCTGTGTACATTTAACCATAAGAAACAAGTGTAGTTAGCATTTCTGACTTTATACCAGCATTCAAAAAGTTTTTGATTTTGGTACTATTATGGTTTTACATTATCTAAACATTCAGATATATGGTAGCTTTTGGGCACATGCTGTAAGCATCCAATGCCATTAACAGGGTTGCCAGTTTTTTTATAGATTGGTCTTGCCTGACTTTTCCTGACTTTTCCTGACCATTATGGCAATTTTTC
>JAQGAO010006829.1:0-11878 GCA_034697705.1 Ommatoiulus sabulosus | reverse complement strand
TCACTGTACACAATAGACAGGTGGTCACTGGTCACTATACAGAGAATTTTTATGCAGGAAATGTACACTAGAAAAAAGAATACATTAAAAAGTGGTCAACATAAACAGGTGGTCACTATTCCAGGTTTTGCTGTACAGTGTATTATCATTAATCGCTTGTGCTAATTGCAGTTGTCCAAACCGTCGTTTCAGTTAAGGAGGTTTTAAATGCGGCAGTGTCATCACTTCTAATTGGCTAATGCACCGCCAGGGGACGCTCAACTGGAAATCGTCGCAGCTCCCCTGGTGGCGTTTTGGCATTTCAATATTAACATTTGTTAAAGGGTATTCTGGGTATTCTGCCTTAAATTGCTTTTACAGGGCTCCCCTAGACCTGGAAAACGTAAGGTAAAAGTCCAGGAAAATTTCAGGGAGTTGAAAATGTCTGGGAAGTCAGGGTAATTCAACGTATTAATGTTGTCGCAATCTAAAATTAATGCGTCTACATGGTTAACTCAGATCCTATTTAAAGCTTTATTTAAATTTTCCCAGTACAAATTTGGGAAATTTTCCCAAATTTCCGAGGACACATTTTCAAGAATAAATTTATTCATAGTACAAACTTGCAGCACAAGTTTGCAAAATTATCCACTATTTCTATTGTAAATTTGTAGAATTGTCCACTGTTTTTGAGGAGAAATAAGCAAAAATTTTAACAGAATTCCAAGGACAATTTAGCAAAACCTTCAGCATTTCTCGAATGCAAATTTGTAACGAAATTTCATGCTTATTTTGAAATGTTTTCAAAATGGTCATTGCTAATTTTTTCAAATTGAATATTGTCGTGTGTAAATTTTGCAAAATCGTAGATAATCTTGGCATATGTCAGTTTTGACATATTCATTGGTCAGGAAAATTTGCTTAAAAACCTGAGAAAGTCAGCGAAGTTGAACATGAAATCTCTGGGGGAACCCTGTTTTAAATTTCTAAGAGATTAGTGCGCCAAAAACTATCCATTTTTGGGTCCCTTTACTTGAGTGACCCTCGCCGCCCAATGTCCACTAATGCTAAGTTTTCACGTCTTGCATGAATCAATCATCTCCATTGGTCTATAGTTAAATTTTCATGCTGAGTACTCCTTAATACGACGATAAGGCAAATGGTGTCCTCTTCATCCTAGGGAAGTTGAAAGGCATAAAACTGCCCTAAAATTTCGTTTCTCTCCCTTGTTCAACCACTCTGGTTCATGGGAGAATAAACGAAGCAATAGGAAATCAGGGAAAGCTCATTTTATTTTCACAAACGAATGCATTCTGTACGACGAGATATGGAAAGCCAGAAAATCATTTCGGTCATTCAGAAATAATCAATAAATCGTAAATATGAGGAGGATGAAGAGGGATTGAGAAAAAAAAAGTCGTTTTGTTGCTCGCACCACTGTTGCTGCTGCTGCTATGCAACACGACATCCATTTATTAATAAAAATGGGAAACGTTTAACATAAAAAGGACATCACATTGAAAAATAACTGCTCAAGTCTGAAGATGTCATTATTATGCTGCGTTTTTCCTTCGGAGATAATCCGAGGATGACATTTTAGATTTTTTGACTTATCTACCGTTTCAAAGGGGCGATTTTCACGCATGTGCGGAACACTCTTACCTCATTTCCTCTTCCGGCGAAATGGCTGTATTTTCTTTCACTGCAAAATGATGATTTAAGTGAAGTTTTGGTGATGATGTCTGTGCAACTCGCTTAGGGTAATGGGACACGTGAAGCCCCGTACAAAACTTGAAAACCAAACTCCAGAAACTTGTCTTGAAAAGTTTCTGAAAAAAATGTTTGTTGCCATGAATTCAAGTTTGTAAACCAAGTTTGGCGTTAGCGTCGAGTGTCGGTCAGATGAAAGGGCAAAAGTAAAACGTTTTGGCGGTGGCGCTGCTATCAATATTGATAGCACGATAGTGCGGTATCGATATTGTGCAGATGACGGCTTATCGAAGCGTACGTTTATGTATACGTAAAGACTAATGTTAAAAGAAGCGAAATTGAAAATAATAGAAATGAAAAAACTAATGCACTTATAATTACTAACGTGATGGTGTTTTCATTTTCTACAGTCTTTCACGTATTTAAGGACGGTTTTAAGAACAAACAAAATGATTGGTTATACCTTAAAATGATGCTGAATTACGAAACTTTATAAGCAATTTATGAATTATTACATGATAAAAAAACAAACGTACAGCTCTTGAGTTTAATTAATAGAGGGAGAAATAATCGAACTTTTGGTTGCATTTGCAATTAAGTCTGAAAAAGGCTTCATTTTATAGTCTGTCGTCTGCTCAGTTTCTTAAAAATACTTTTGCTCTGTGTGGGACTGCGTTCAAGTTTATGAAAACTGGTTTGTATAAATGTTTCTTATACTAGTTTACGCGCGCTCCATATTTAAGTATTCTAAAAAAAATCTTTTTCAAATTTAAAGATACTTTGAAATATAATGTGAGGTGGTGTAAATGTACCGGTATTAAATGAGAATGGTTTTATTAAGTGTGCCAAACTTTTATATTGCGGACACCCTGTATATTCCATTTCTTAATGTGTAATATAATGTCTCCTGAATTCAGATAATTCAACTCATATTTGACATTGTTTAGTAACATACGTTGTAACGTGTTTTATTGAAAATCAAGATGCCAATTTACTTTGTTAGCAATAAATTGATAGGCAATAAAAATTACTGATTGCTAACATTTGTAACAAGGTTAAAAGAAAGGTAAATTCAACTGCAAGTTCATGTTTAAAATATTAACTGAAAAAAATTAAGTGAAGATTATTTAATGACTATTAACTTAATTATTGATTTAATGAAAATCTGCACAACCAGTCGTTTAATTAGTACAGGGCATGTGTCATAAAACATTTTTGTAATGATAGTTTTTTAGTTTCACTTATATCATCGTATGAATATACTGTAGGAATCGAATGTCTAAATAAGAGCTTTTTCGAAAGACAAATAATCCGATAGCTTATTGAGTGGAGAGCGTCGTGTTTTAGTAAGAGGACCCAAGACACTCAGAAAATATGTACTTAAGTATGAAAAATGAAATTACTAAGAGGCCAAATTGTTCTGAAGCTATTCCCTCGAATGTATATCCTTTTAAGATATATTTCTTAGATTTCAGCAAACAGACATTCTTTCACTTGCCATTCACAGGAATCTTGTATACAGACGATGATAAAGATGGACCAACGATAAAAGACAGCATGTTTATTTAGATTATTGATTTTACAACTGGTGCATGTAGATACGACAAAAATAAATGTAGATCAGTTGTAATATTGATTATTTGTATTTATCGATGTAAGGACATATATTTTATTACTCTTCAACGATAAAGATAACCAAAATCTAACTTTTAGTAAGTTTCCTTTTTATGTAATCAATTTTCTTTTTCTTTATTTTCCCGATCGTATGATTTAATGGTGAAAAGTTTAAAACAGGTTCTTGGTCATTTCTCACTCTCAAGTGCATGCTTGCTGCTCAATTTGGAATTGTCTTGCATAGTTTAGTAAGCAAATTTCATCTTGTGGATTATTCCCACTCTTTAGCTGCTCGTGGATGTGGTTTTAACTCAACGAGTGTTAATTTTAAAATTTTTTTCTATAATTTAACAGAATGGAACCTTTACATTTTGCCAATGTATACCATTATTAACTTGGTTCACGATTTTAAAGTTTGTTGTTGTTGATAGTTTTGGTTTCGACTATTTTAACTGTGATTTCACCAGTTTTGGATTAATGTTATTGTTTTGGCCAATTTTATCATTTATTTTGGCATTAATATTCAAAGCATATTTTGCAGTCTAGGCCTATTGTTTTTCATCGAAAACGTAAACTATTTTTCTTTCAAAATATATAATTTGGTAAATTTTTAAATAGTATAGCGTAATATATTCAACAATGCATGTACATGTATTTGCGTTAATTTGATACTTAGGAAAATATTCACTTTGTTGACGTTTATTTTCAAGTTAGTTTGTGTTGTTTATACAGTAGCTTTGGGTTCGATTATTTTAAACGTAATTTCACTATTTGTGGTTTGTTTTTGATTTAGCCAAACATTTTACTTGTTTTAGAAATAATATTAAAAGCATATGTACAGTATATTTTTATTACACTGAAAATTTAGAAAAAGCAGTGTTTTACTTTTTAAAAATATAGAATTTGTCAACTTTTTAAATGTGTAGTAGGTCCTATGTTCCATTATATTTTTAGTAATTTGATAATTTTAAAGATAAAATACCGGTACGTCATTCGTTTGTTTATACTTCCTGTTAAATTTAAAATGTATAAAAAAAATGCCAAGCCTAGTAGAAATAAGAGGCGAATTAAAAAGCCAAGACAGCTATAAAATAGTGAATGGGGGTTAATAATTTTGGAAATTACTAAATCAAAACATAACAAACTTTTCAACACTACAGAAATCTCAAAGCAAGGAATTGTGTGAATTGGATAAACTTGAAACAATGTACAGGGTGAGCCAATATAAAGTAAGCCAACTTTTTAAAAATCATAAAATGATTATTTGTTAATGGAATTTATGAAAATTTGTAGTACATGTGTACTTAAATTGGATACAAAAAATCCAACCGTTCTCCGGAAGCTGTTTCAAAAATTGCCTAGCACTGTAATTTTTCGTTTAATGCAAAAAAACGTTCTTTCTTTTTCAGTGAACGCCATTTTAAAAGACAAATTCGAAAATAATGAGAACAGTATTTGTACAAATTTTCATTAAATTCCATTAACAAATAACCATTTTATGATTTTTATAAAGTTGGCTTACTTTTTATTGCCCCACCCTGTATTTCATTTTAATTTTTAGCAATGAAATATTTATAAATTTTTGCTGGGACAGATTTGCCTGTGCAACTGGTTAAACATTAAGAATTACATGATTTTCCTACTTATTCATGCTGCTAAAATAGCACGTCTGCCATGTATGAAATCCGAGGAGCAATTTGGTGAAACCATCAATTTTCACATAGTGTGTCCCCTTTCCATGGCGCTTTGGGTGGTGGAAAGTGAAGTTCCACATTACATTTTGAGCCCATTCAATGGCATTCCAATCTTTTCCGCAAACATTATTGGTCATATTTTCGCCACTTATTAGCCTTCTGTCTTCAGTCCAAATTTCGGTAACTCAAGCTACCTGCATGGCGTCGCCTATGTAATTTCACCGCTGCCCATTGTCCACGCCATATTTGCGGACCTATTTTTCGACTGGCACAACCATCTCCAGATGATTTTTTTTCTCTTTCTTCTGAATTTGAACACTCGTGCTTTCTTCCAGGATGCTCGTTCTCGATGTTGTCAGCACCACTTAAGAAGCTTTATTTGATTTGTGCGTCTCAACTGTTCGTCTGAACGAATAATGTTTGTTGGGGCTTAGGTTGCTTTTCCTCGCCAGAACGTGAGGCACTTTTGGCGCGTGGGCTTTTTGGCCGAAAAATTCCCAAAAGGCCCCCCTGGCGGCGCGGAGGAAACGCGATACGGCCAAATGGGAAAGAGGGCAATTTGGTGCCACTCTTGACATCTCAGGCCTAAGACTGGCCTCGGCATTAGGGCACGTTTTTAGTACTTTTTACGACAGATTTCGGCCTAGCTCTCGGCCAGTGTTCGCAGCATCGTTTTACAGTTTCTGATGGAAAATGCATTGTTTCAGTTATCTAACCTCAACGTCTAGTGTGTCCCTTCGCTACCATTGCCGGCCAACGGGGTAATATATTATGGCCTGGCTAACCTAGTTTCACAGGCCCAGTTTGCTGGCGAAATTCCCCTTTCACTGCTCCCTTGGCTGCGCTTTTATGAATTTTTCTTCTTTTTCTTTCTTGTTCTTCTATACTCCTGCTTTATTTTTATACCGTTATGCTTCGACTAGGCATTACCGCGAATATGAAACCTTTGGGTCGATTTTTTTTTAGAAATACATGAGGAGGCCTGCACGCCTACTTAGCCTAAATGATGTTCTCGTAAAAGTTCGTAAACGGCTGCTTTCATAATCTGACCAATATCATTACCGGAGCTGCGTGCCCATAGTAAATTACGACCCGTTTACAACCCGTTGAGGCCTTGCATTTTTAAGGCCCGTTTGAGTTGGTTTTAGTTTGAAAATTCTGGAAATATGTACCTAGGAAGTAACGTACATGTATGTGCTGAGGAAGGTGACTGTGTTGTTGGGATTTACGATTGACCTTTTGCAACGCACGAGTTTGGAATCTTTGAATAAATTTAATTGAATGAAAATGAGATTTCATAAGTTTGATTTGTAGTGCTGAAGTGCCTTGAAATGTAAATTCGACAACTTTGTACAACTTTTCATTGTGAATTGCATTTAAAAATATTATTCTTATTGCTTCTTGTAGTTTCTGAACTTACGATAGTTTTGGGCACTGAAAATGCGATTGCCGAGACTTGTGATCTTAAAATACAATGTCCCTAATTTTGAGGTAATGTATGGAACAGATAAAACAAATTATTATTTGCAAAATGCCTTGTTAAATTCATATCCTGTAGGTTTAGACAACGTTTCCTCGTGAAATACTTTTCAAAAATGCATTTGTTGCCCTAATGAAGGCAATCACTGATAGCTAAAGTGTTATGCGTGTCTGCCTGCGATTGGCGAATTAGGGGTAACACCTCGCGAAATACAAATAACTCATGACAGCTTATTAATTTGAAATACATTTTCAAATGCATATTCTGTAGATTGAGATTACCTTTCATCGTGAAATACTTTTCAAAATGCATTTGTTGCCCTAATATAGGCAATCACTGATAGCTAAGGTGTTATGCGTACGTGTCTACCTGCGATTGAAAAATAAGGAATAGCACCTCATAAAATACAAATAACTTATGAAAGCTGATTAATTTGAAATACATTTTCAAATGCATATTCTGTAGATTGAGATAACCTTTCATCGGGAAATACCTTTTAAAATGCATTTGTTGCCCGAATGAAGGCAAACACTGATAGCTAAGGTGTTATGCGTGTCTACCTGCGAGTTAAGAAGTAGGGGTAACACCCCGTGAAATACAAATAACTTATACCAGCTTATTAATTTGAAATACATTTTCAAATGCATATTCTGTAGATTGAGATAACCTTTCATCAGGAAATACCTTTTAAAGTGTATTTGCTTCCCGAATGAAGGCAATCGCTGATAGCTAGGGTGTTAAGCGTGTCTGCCAGCGATTGAAAAATAAGGAATAGCACCTCGTAAAATACAAATAACTTATGAAAGCTGATTATTTTGAAATACAATCTCAAGTGCAAATTCTGTAGATTGGGACAACAAAGTTTCATCTGGGCATGAATTTGAAAATACATATCTTATTGCTTTTAAAAAATTCTGTTTTTCTCATAAAATGCCTTTTACTGAAAATGAGATTACAGAAGCTTGCGATTTGAAATGCTGGGTCTTTTATATTATAAATCTTAGATTTATACTAAATATAGTTTTTTTATCAAAATACAATTAGACTGAGACAACATTGATTAAGGTTAAACGCCTTTCAAAATGCATTTTTTCCCTGAGATAGCAATCAATGATATCCGTTGTTTTGCGTGTTTGCCTGTGTTAAAAGAATAATGGGTAGCACCTAGTGTAATTCAAATAGTTGTGCATATTATGAGTTTTATTTGATAGTGTACAAAAAGCACCATTGCTAACTTATACGTTCGAAGTTTACATTTTCATTTCAAAATTGAAAACATTATTTTTAATAAAAAAAACTCATTGACTGTTTGGTCGAGATTTATCCCACAAGGAGACTCGTGAGTGAAAATGTATTTTTTTTCTTTCTAATGTCTAATTTTACATATTCCTAGAATATTTCCTGCAGTTTAGGGGGAAAACTCGTCAATTTAAGTTTAAATAATTATTATGTTAGTAGGTTACATAAGGTATATTTTAAATTTGCATAAATTCCTCACCTATGGGTAGCTTTTTATGCATTTTTAGAGTACACAGCATGTATTAAAGACACTCAAACTTTTTACCCCAATATTATTTATCACATCCTATATACACAACATATATATTTAACTAAACTATTTTGTCAACAAACTGTTGTCCAGTGAAATGTTTTGAACTAATCAAGATTGTAAACTTGTAGTTCATTATTGGCATTCGAAGTTATTTCGAGCGAAAGCAATGTCGTTTAGTGGAATGTTTTGAACAAATCAAGATTGTAAACTTTAAATTCTAACTTGATGTTCTGAGTTATATTGATGTTCTAAGTATTATTGAAAACAAATATCTTCACAAACTTTGTCTTTGTCAATTTCTCTGAAGTGACTCGCAGTGAATTTATTTGAAATTAGAAATCATGATAAAATAATAATCACACGAAGGACCACTGTACGCAGCGCCATCTTTGGGCTAAGACAAGAACGGTTGAATATGACATCCGCAATATGTTGCTTTCGACAGTGTGGTGTCCATTAAAATCTTCCCTCTGCTCTATATAAAAATCTGAGCTTCAGTCGCAATGAGGATGATTATAGATTGGCTATGAACTTCTTTTTAGCTCCTAAACGAGCTTTTTGTTGCATCGTCATCATAAAAGACGAGCGGCCAAATTTTTATTATAACACTTTGGCGCAACCATTATATTGGATTCGGCCTTTCTGGACCACTTAACACCTACTTACGTGGCTGAGACTAAACTGCGTGTCGTATTGAAGACGCTCTCTTAAATGCCTAAACAATTTCCTATTTCGAAGCAAAACTGAAAACAAAAAGGGTTGAAATTGCCCGCAAATATTGCCTTAATAGGACACAAACGCTTAGTCTGACTACAAACGATGCTAGCTTTGTTTCCTATAGGGACCGATGTTGCAGCTCGGTTTTCTTGAAGAAATTACGAAAATGTGTTATATTATACCACATTGTATTTCAAAAAAGAGAGTTGCAGCCGGCTGGTGGCGCTACAACTTGCTAGAATGAATGCGCCGATGTTTTTGTCATAAAACTACGTCTTTCTCCGACTTAAGGGGGTAGTTGTGGAGTTTCGGATGTCCTTAAAATGAACGGTTTTTATATGTTAGATAAATGGGACGTTTTTAAATAATGACGTCATTAATCAACCTCCTGAAACGTCATCCGTTAAACAAATTGATGCTGATGACGTTCATAAAAAATACCGATGTTGACATCATTCGTTATACATGTATTTAGGAGGATAACGTTATTCATTAGAATTAGGATAATGACGTAATTTGTTAAATTAATATGGTCATGACATCATTTCCAAAATTCTGATGACATCATCCATTAAAAATCTGATATTGACAACATTCATAAAAATTCTGATGATGACGTCATTCATTAAATTCCGATCATAACGTCTTTTGCTAAATTAGGATTGGGAGGACATCATTCCTTGAATTCTGAAGACGCCACCCATTAGAATTTCATTAATTAACACGTAATGAATGACATAACCGTCCACAAATCTTTTGAATGACGTGACTGACGTCATCAAAATTTTAAGTTTATAACATTGTTAATAAAATTTATTTTGGGGCATTTTTTTGAAGATTTAATCGAATATTGTTTTCAAGATTTGATCGGATATTGTTTTCAAGATTTGATCGGATATTGTTTTTAAGATTAATCGGACATTATTGTTTGAAGATTTATCGGAAATTTTTTAAAGATTTTATCGGAAATTTTTTTAAAGATTTTATCGGAAATTTTTTTGAAGATTTTATCGGAAATTTTTTTAAAGATTTGATCGGAATTTTTTTTAAAGATTTGATCGAAAAAATTTTTAAAGATATAATCAGACGTATTTTTGAAGATTTAATCGAAATTTTTTTTAAAGATATAATTAGACATTTTTTTAATGATTTAATCGGACATTTTCAGGACATTTAATCATAAATTTCTCCTTTAAAACCTAATTTTTTCATATTGTCTGAAGTTTTTTTTCACGCACCATAACGTGAATGCTCGAACATGCATTCTTTTTAGGCTAAAATTGTAATATCCGAATTCGGAATTCGTCTTAAACGAAACGATTGATATTATGCCTTCATGCCCGAGGACGTGGACTGGAAATGAATTCGTATAAAACGACTTCTTCTTAATATTGATCTACATGTAGTATCCTATCTGATTCCAGGCTAGCATAATCTTGTTAGTAACCCAAGCAGTTCAGATCTGGTGAACATATTTTGAAAATTCTCGATTTTTTTCCGATGTTCGGAAATGCTTGAAATGAATCCTGTTTTGCTGTTACTCTTTTTTTTTTTCTAAGTTACGCCAGCTTTCATCTTGGCTCCTTTATTGCGTGGCTCGAGAATAAGCCTAGCTTGACATTTTGCACTTTCAGGACACTTTTATTTAATGCGCATAATCACAGGTTGCACTTTCCCATAATTTATTAAGTTGCAAGTCGCCTTTACTTCCAAGTTGCGACTCATTAAGAGCTTGCAGCTGGGGTTTTGGATGGGATTACATCGTGGCCGTGCCCGGGGATAGGCGGGGATTTTCCCCGCTGCAGTTTTCAATCTCTGCAAAGACTAGACCTGAATTCGTAATTTTCCTAAGAAGCCGATTAAAGTCGTGAGGAGAGCGAAACATGAACACCGCTTTGCGTTATCCGCCACCTAATTAACTAAAAAAATTAATTGTGGACGATTTTTAATGACGCCTCCCATAAGCGCCAGATCTTCTTTGATCGTATTAGTGACATTCATATTTATAAGTCATGAGAGCAAGTTATATGCAAGACTTTGATTGCTTTAAGCGAAATTAGAACTCATGAAGTGAAATATAGAACACTATTTTAGTTGACAAGATAATTTTTTTTTTTTAAATATCTTGAAACATTCAATTTTCTTACAAATATATGGAACGTTCCATTTCCATTGTTGGAAATGTATGTTTTAATATATTCGTACTTCGTAGCTTAAATAGGCCAAAGTTAAAAATCAAATCCGTAAACAAACATACAAATACATTACATGTATATTTTTTTTGGAACATGGTACGTTTTAATATATTTGTTGGGACACGGCCGGTACGTTTTAATGTATTTGTTGGGACATGGAACGTTTTAATATATTTGTTGGAACATGGAACGTTTAAATGTATTTGTTGGAACATGGAACGTATTAATATATTTGTTTGAGCATGGTATATGTTATAATATATTTGTTGGAAAATGTAACGTTTTACTGTAATTGTTGGAACATGAAACGTTTTCATATATTTCTTTGAACATGGAACGTTTTAATATATTTGTTGAAACATATTATTAAAACTCCATTACTCGAGCTATTATCTGAGAGATACACGACAAATGTTTTTTTTTAAATAATTATCTTGACGACATGCAGTTTTAGTATTTAGACTGGTTTCCTCTATCCGCCTAACTCAATTAGTCAGTGTCATTTGTGTTTATTAATTGCATCATCAGCAGGGTTTAGAAAGGGTCCTTTTTCTGTTATGTTCTGCGCGACTATGTTAAGTAAAATTGGGAAAAGTTGTAAATGCCCAGAAATCCGAATGAGGATGAGTGTCAACCGTAACTACAACCACAACTTTAAATTGAAGCTTTAATTACAACTGTTTGTATTTAGTTTATGGTATATATTTTAATTAAAACGTATAAAATATAGTTTTAAAATAAAATGAAAATAATTTTTGTTTGTTTAATTGTTTGTTTATTAAAATAACATTGTTATTAGTTTTTAATATAACAAATTTATGCAAATATACAGGGTGAGTCATAAGTCCATCACCACCCTATGTCATTTCAAAATTACTGCGGCTACTGCAATATGAGGTTGTGAGTGGTATACCTTGTTAAGGGGTCATTGTTTTAT
>JAQGAO010006828.1:0-11879 GCA_034697705.1 Ommatoiulus sabulosus | reverse complement strand
TATTACAGTCTACATGTACAAGTACAGTGTACATGTTCATTTTAATTTAATTCAGGCATTTTTTGTATAGTGACCACTTATGTGCAGTGATACCAACATAGCATTTTTTTATGGTCACTCTTAACAGATTTTACTGTAATAATTACTTGGATAAAACGAATCATTTTAATCGATTTTTTCCCGCTTAGATTCACCCTTTAATCGACTGTGATTTAACTCAGAAATATTAAAAAATATTCGTTTGCCAGTTCTGTATAACTCCAATATGTTAACATTCAATATACTGCATTTTTATTTTATTACGTGCTTTGACTCCATGACGTCAGTTATGTGCAAACTGACTTCTGTTTTCATAATCGTTTCCGGGAAACATAGTCTATAGGCCACATGGACAATTTTGAAGATGGATAATTTAATATAACGTCTAGACGAAAGTTATTTCGGATGCTCATTACGTAAAACGATCACTGATGCAATCGGTATATAAAAGACATGTTGATTTAAGGAGCTGTTGAGAAATGTTTCTTACAAAAACGAAAGCCAAGATAAAGAATAAAAAACCTAATATCGACATTTTCCTAAAAATTGTTTACCTGATTTTTCCACCTTGCGCCTCATTCCTCCAGGTTCATTTTATGGATTTTGATGTGACATTTTATCACTGTTTATGACAGTAAATATGAAACAACCGACACTCTCATATCCTGTCAGTGTTAATATAGCTCCTTCGAGCACTATGGTGATGTTCCTCCAACCATAAACTGTTTAAGATTATAGTTTCGACTAAAATATTTGTAGTTTTCATATGTCGTCGTCTCCATAAAAACTGTTTTGAAATTGAGCATTAAGACGGTTGACTGCATCATGTTTCAAAAACTGATAATTTAAAAAACATGAAAATGCTCATTATTATGCATTGAGTGCAGTGCTCGGGGGCATCATTCACGTGAAGTAGACAGCTAGAAACTTGATCGTTTACGAGAGCATAACTTCATCTGAAAAAGCCCGTTATTCGTGCAGAATCAGCTATATTTTTATTTTTGATGCTGCATGTCGAACAGAAAAGGGCCTTTTGTTTTCTACAAAAAGTGTTCTTGCAATTGACTCTTGGGATGCTATTATTCATTACTTATCATGACATACTGTATTGTGAATTTCATCCTTTATTTACTCTTTTCTCTTGAATTTAATTAAATACGTTTTGTGAAAGTATACCTTTTTATACATGTTTTTGAACAAAATCTATATATATTGTTTTCAACGAGAATATCATCTAGTATTCACTAAATTTTCTATAACGTTCCCCAATCCAAAGTCCCGACATTTTTTTGCGACAGTAATGAAATTTGACATATAAATAAGAGCTAAAACCAATAATGGCAACCTTATTATAGCGTAAATGTTGATGGACGATGCTATTACTTTAGATCCTCAAGGTTCTGAACGTTTCAAACCTTCTCCAAATTGTCGAACCGGGAAGTCAGATATTACTTTTTCCTCTTCGGCATACAAAACATGGTGGCCATTTTTTTGTGACTCAATGTTGAAACAATCCATAAAAATAAAAAAAGTCATCAGTTTTTTCACTTAATGGCAAGTGCCGCTTTTACCGCTTCTAACGAATTGAATTATTTTTGGTCCAATGACGTCACTGGCAATTCGAGCTATAACTGCATTATTGCAAAAGTTTTATACATTGTTTTTTCTTGGCACGATGACGGCACCATCGAAAGGCGTTATTACTTATGTTGTTTGCTCCTGAAGATTTTTTTTGGGTGGCACAGGATTTCATGGGCAAAACTGTACAACATGCGAAACAAGAGATGCATGTAATTAGCTGGTTGTCTCAATCTTACGATAGGTGTCTGAAGTTGAAATTTGAATTGGACACGTGCCACTAATAACCTATTTTATCTTTCAACCAATCACTCTCGTCTGGCCATTTCACATGTTATTCCAGCTTGAACTGTTAAAGCCTCGCTGACAGTTGTGTCATGTTGTTCCATTAGTTTGATGCCTCGACATCGTTAAACAACACAAAAAGTTAACCCTTCACTAATGCATTCGCGAATGTGAAATGTTCGTGCCAAGTCTCTTCAGAATTATAACAGTCACGATGAGGCTCAATTTTATTATGGGTGCAAGTACTGAATTTCACTTAATTCTGATTGCAAATGTTGAATACTTTTACGACGTATACATGTAGATCTTATCGAAACTGATGAATTCATGTAGTTCTGATTGAAAATGCTGAATACATAATTATGATTGCAAATGCTCAATACATGAAATTGTGATTGAAAAGGTTGAATACATGTAGTTCTGATTGAAAATGCTGAATACATAATTGTGATTGCAAATGCTCAATACGTGCAATTGTGATTGAAAAGGTTGAATACATGTAGTTCTGATGGAAAATGCCGAATAACCGATAACTGTAACTGATAAGTGAAATACTGTAAACCACTTACTTTGAATGAATGCGTCAACCCTGCACATGAATGGCCCCAGTACGAAAAGCGGGTAGGCGAGGTGCTTGACCAGATGGGTCCACATGCAAAAGAGGGCGATGGTCATGTCGGCCGCGGCCAGATTCACCAGGTAAAAGTTAGTGGTGGTGCGCATGTGTTGGTTGCACATGACCACCAGGATGACCAGGAGATTTCCGGCAATAGCGAGGAAGAAGACCAAAGCGTACGAGGCACTTTTGAGCACCGCTTCCCACAATGCTCTCTGCTCACTGTTGTTCGAGCTGTGATATTCGTAATCGCTCAGATTTAACGAACCGACCTCCACGGCCGGAGGACAAACGTGATTACTCAGGTTCTCCATCACGGTCACTGTCACGCTGCCCGGAAATGGCCGAAGGAGTGGTTTAACAGCCGCAGTCAGGCCACCGTTTTCCCCATTAGGTCTGGTGCATTCAGCTGCAAGGAGATAGAAGAACCATCAATGAGAATTACACGTATTGTTTTCGATTAATGACACTGCCATAAATGGCTCGTTTTTTGAGAGCGGTTAAACTGACCAAACCCACGCTGGCTGACCATAAACCAAACGTGTTGGCACGCGCTTGGGTTTCTATATCGACCATTCATTGAATGATAGACCTCACGTTATTATATATAGGCTCTTCAAGGCTGAAGCGCTGTTGTTTTTTTGTTTTCTACCATCAAAAGATGCTTCCGCCAGTGCATTTAGCATCCTCGAATCGCGCTAAAGGACGCTTTGTGGGTGGATAAAAATTTGGAATCTTAATGGTTTTTTGTTTATGAAAACTTGTTTAAATTCCTTAGCAAATGTTGCTTCTGGTGAACGACGAGGCGAGAATTTCCGTCCGATTAGCGAATTGCTTAGCCCACAACTATTTTTCAGGAATTAGTGCAATTATTTGCGAACGTAAACCAGAAACGAGGGCGCCTGAACTTAAGCTAACGTAAACGTTCAGGCGCCACCTATGATAAATTATCTTATAAACAATAACAAACGGAAATTAGATGGTTGGGTGAATGGGTTGTGCTTTTGGCTTCCATGGCGCTGGTCAATGGCGCCATTAACTCATGCAGCCAAAACTGCACGGAATAAGATGGTAAATAAGATAGATCGGTGCCAGAAATAATTGGGCCGCACGTAAAAAATGCGACATCGTAATTTCGTAATTTACATTAAATCTATAAATACGTTGGCGTGCGAGCAGAAACTCCATGGCCACTGTTGACCTTGTCACCTTTTTGTTCGGCGGTCGCTTTTTGGAGTTTTACAATCAATTTGGAACATCATTGCCACGCATAGGCCGCTGCAAATGAATCATAAAAGCTATCGATTTTTGTGACTTTTCCCAGTTGTTCAGTTGTGAAAAAAGGGTAAATTAATAACCGCCCACGCATCTGAACGTTCGTGCGCACGGTGCCGATCATTAACAGCGCAAATCAGTCACTTGTCCTTTTGACAGGTTACTTTCGTGGCTGCGCTATGCAATTTCACTTGATTCGGTGACAATTTTGTGGTCGACTAAAAAGCTTTCCAGTGTCATATTCCATTTATTTTTGTGTAAAATTGTAATGGGAAAAAATTGTAAATTGAAGGGGAAAACCTGGAAACTTGAAAATATCTGTAAAAGTCAGGGAGAAGTTAGGGAAGAATGGCTTATTTTGATAAAGTCATTGTTGTTGCATTCCAAAATTAATGCTTCGACATGGTTATCTCAGGGTCCATTTTCTGAGTGAAAATTTACAACATTTGCCACGTTTTTGAGATCAAATTTGCAAAGATTTTCCACGTTTACCGCGGACAAAATTTGAAAAATTCCCACGTTTCCCGATGACAAATTTGCAAAGTTTTCCGAGTGGAAATCTGTAAAATTCTCCACCTGTTTCGAGAACAAAATTGGACAAATTTCCCACGTTTTCAGAGTATAGGCCTACATAATTTTTTTAAAATGTTGTAAATTTTTCTATGTTAATTTTCAAAATTGTCATTAGTAAATTTTGTAAACATGTTTTTGACATTGTAATTGGTCAAGGAAATTTGTTTAAAACCTGGAAAAGTCAGGAAAGTTGAAAATGAAATTTCTGGGGGAACCCTGTAGAAACTAGAATGCTTTCTTTCAAATAAATAAGTGACCGTCTTTTGCCATATGGGGTACGTACGCATGGGATTATGATTGAAGTCTTTCAGATTCTTTCTTAAAAGATGAAATAAATATGCTAACAGATGTTTTACAGTTTTCGTGGTGTTGTTGTAGCGGCTAGATTTCACCTAATTGGTTCCAAAAATAATTCATTTTTAACAATTTCCTCTATTTTTATTTTTGGTTAGGAGATATATACTTAAAACGCTTGGTGCCTTTTAGTTATCGTCGGTACCTCGCGTTTTTTTTTTTAAAGTCGCAAGATGTTGACGCAAATATAACCTTCAATGCGATCATAAAATGAGTTTATTTTTGAATGAGGTGCAAGATACCCAATTCCTGGTCAAAGCTCGATTTATTAAGATGGTTTAGGAAAGATAGGTTATGTTTACGCGGCTTAATATTTACGCCCTCTTTCGGCGCACGTTTTCTGCTAGCTGTTGTTCGCGTTATAGAGCGCAATTGGACGTTTTGAAGTCATAAAAGTTTCATCGAGTGAATGAGGCACAGAACCCTTAAATATGCTTCCGAGGCGACGCGAAACACATTGCGAGCCGAACATAGAATGCATATGCACTTAAATGTCCTTAAATGGTGGAAACTTTTCAATCCTTGGTCCATTAGAAAAGATTTACACTTCTATGTCCTGTTGTAAGATTGCAGTAACGAGCTTAGTTGGGGTATTGAACCCACTTTTTTTTTCTTATGACAAGTTGAAAACTCGCGTATATTTTGGGGGTAAATTGCGTCGTGCTAGAATATTAACCTGATGTTATGAGTTTTCTCCGTTAAGAAATGACGCTTGTCATTCACCTTGAGCATGGTCATTGTCCTTTAATAGTGAAATGGAAAGTTATATGCGCCAATTACTTGACGATTCTTATTAACGGGTTTCTGCATAATCAAGTATTCGTTTTATGTTGCCAAATGACACCACATCGCTGTATGGGAATTTTAGCTGATTGGATAAAATCTACAGCGTGAAGCTTTTAATCTTTAGATCTAAAGCATGTGTTTGCTAATGTCAAAGCATATGCACATAATTTATAGTCTCATTTCCACGAGACAAAAAAGCAATGAAAGCAAATTAATAATACAGTATGTATAAGAAGTTATAACGGAATATACTTTATATCGACCATACTGTACATGTACAGTCGAACCTAGTTGAGACGAATCTCAAGGAACGTCAAAATTTGTTTGTAGTTCGTATTATCAGAATTCAGTCAAAACAAGACTTCAACAATAAGAATTAGAGTTTCGTCGAAGTTCCTGCATGAAGTTCATCGAGTTTCTTGAATTCCTACCCCACATACCGGTATACAGTATGCATCGGATGGTGCTGCACCTTTTATCGGGAAAATCCCCGTTATTTTTTTCATATATTGTTTAAAGCTGTTTTCAACGTAACATAAGCGCAAATGCGTGAGATCGGTAAAATTCATTCGTTTAAGTCAAAATTTTGTAATCCCTAAATTCGGAATTCGTCTTAAATTAACATTACAACTCGTATAAAGGGAGTACTTCTTAATGATGTTCCACTGTATTTACTTTCCTGAAAATATATACATGGCATCCTCAAAACTTTCCTAGACTTTCACCATATTTCAATCTGCTTTGAAATTTACAATGTCAAGGTCTGTGCCAAAATCAAGACGACTTGTCAATCGCTTTCAATTCCAACAATATGCCGTGGAATTGCCAAAGGTACGTCAAAAATTGCATTACTTGGCAGCAAACAGGTTCACTGTGCCAGTAGTGTTTGCTTGATTTCACAATCATTGTTTGTGGTCGATGCCCCCGTGTTTTCGATCTCGGAAATAGCCGTTTTCGATGTCTTTTTGCAAGGCGAAGTTGCACCTAGGGGGCTGCATGGTTAAATGTCACGATCCTAATAGCGCTGATTTTGACGTTGACTTTCGTAGCAAATTCAGATCCGAACAGGCAACCTCCTTTTTCCTGGCCCCAATTTTCGTTTTATCTTTCTCTTTTTAGCTTCGCAGATTTGCTCGAATTTGTTGACGTTTCTTGAAAGGAACGAAGATAAATCCCCCAACAAGCCTAATAAAAATGCTGTTTTTCATACGGAATTTAAGAAATCCTTTCAGTAACTAGGCGCACCCTTGACATGTTCCTATTATGATGATTGGTAAGCAAAATTTGAAATATGATCGTTCGCCGGATTAATTTCCTCCAGAAAGATTTTATTTGAAGAAGCAGTAGCAGATAACAGCTAGCTTAAACGTAACCCCCCAATTCTTGTCTTTTTGCGAGTAAATTAGCGTTCCTTAGTCTAAGGCACTCCTAATAAATCATAGATAAACGTGCATCGTTAATTGCTTCAGAATAAAAAGGCCAGAAAAACAAGTTGTACTGGGCGAATTAGTGCAGTTCGTTGAAATACTCATTATGATGCGATGAGTGTAATCAAGATAATCCTGAGTGAAAATAAGCCTGAGTGCGTTTTTGATGAGATCATGACGTTTAGAACAACAACAGGAAATGATGAAGGAATGGAGGGAGTATGTTTTTCAGCTAATTAATTATGGAAATTGAGACTGCAATTTTGCGAAAGCATTTATTAAACGGTTGGTTTTCGCATACGACGTTAGATGTTGTCAGTCAAAATTTTCTCCGAGTTTTCGGAGATAATTCAATACAGATTTTCGAAAAAAAGCGGCATTGTATTTGAACCTAGTTCAGCTCCGGTAACCTCATTTTAGTTTCAATTTTAAGCGCACGTCTTTGTGAATGGAAGCTATAAACAAACCTCCACGCAAGTTTATTAAAGTTTTGTAACAAATAAATATATCTGCTAGTTTTTTGTGATTTTGTTTTTTGGTTAGCTCTTAGTTTTATTGCTACGTTCTGTGAAAAGAGAAAGTCATTTCGCAGCATTTTATTGCTTTACACCTCTTAGTAAAATTGCACATTTCCGCAGTGCGAAGCCTTGTTTTATAACTTGCCTCTTTTTAGAAATTTGTTTCAAACAAAATGTAGTTGTTACGTGAAGAAATGTTTTTTAAACGTGCTTATTTCCAATTTTTTCGTCTCACCATTGTTCCTTATAAATATGTATAAAACTATGAACATGTTGGCAATATACATGTAGGCTATACAGTATATACAGTATAAGAAGTTTATCAATTTTGAAAGTAATGTACGAACGTACAGGTTGAGTTGGTACTTTTTAGTATCTTTTTTACTGGTCGGCGTGTATGGTAATTGGGACATCAATGGGCATGATCCTCCTTGGAAATCCTTCCAACGACCCTCTGTGATTTCTCGGAAAATGGGTTCTTTGAACCAGTGCAGTGGTAGGAATAGGCTCGGGAAAAAGTATTGGAAAAAAGGTCTTAACTTTATCTATTCCTAAAAGGGATTTAGTTATAATACAGTATATGAGAATTGCCGAGCGACCCACCGCGGCATTTTCTTTACCCACAAAATTCTGCTCCAATTCCGATAACGCTCAGTTGTTGACTTGCCCCCAGTACATTGCCTACAAGAAACATGGCTTTATGACCCTGGTTGCACGGTTCTGAATCTATGAAAGTCACCTTTTTATCTTCGTTTTTATCAGACAAGGAAAAAATGCGGGAACAGTGATTGATGAGCGTTCATAAATCTTCACTTTTGGCAATTTATAAAACGCTGAAACGTATAGTGGTTGGAAAATGCGGTAGGCTTCTTGGGCCAGGTAGATATTGAATCACTGCTGCAGCTCACTAGGGATTAGTAAGCATTAAGCGAGCACGATATTTGACTGCTATAAATTTGAAACTGTTCATGTTATCCACCTAAGCCGATCACGGGGTTCTGGCTGCAGGGGTGCAATTTACGTCTTGGTGTATCTTAATATGCAAAGGAAACCCTACAAGTACTTTCAGACGAGGTTAAGAGATGCACTCTCCAGTTTCCATAACAAAATTGCGTTGGTATTTAGTAAATGGACAGTGGCCGTGTTCACTCCACCTTAAAGAAGATGAGCTAGTGCAGAAAACTGCAGAGTAATCCTAATATTCTCGTGACGCTCATTTCAAAGAAGTTGATATAACACGATTAAATTCCTGGCTTGAAATGTATACAGTAAGCTTGCGCTGCCCCTGTAAGGCAGCTAACCATACGTACTCACGTGTTTGCATGGTTTGCCGTTTAACGTTCCGCTATTTTGAACTTTTTCAGTTTATCTTCTAAAGATTAAGTGAAGATTAAGTTGATGCAGAATACTGCAGAGTATAATCCGAATATTTTCGTGACGCTAGTTTTGGTGCCGGAACATCAAAATTATTGCAAAGAAGTTATAACACGATTAAATTCCCGACTTAAAATGTACAGCTTGTGCTGCCCTTGTAAGGCGGCTAACCATACGTACTCACGTGCTTGTATGGTTTGCCGTTTAACGTTCCGCTATTTTGAACTTTTGAGTTTATCTTCTAAACATAAGCAGCTACATCTAAGTTTCTCAGATTAATTTTGAGGTTTTCAAAACTTCCTACAGTTTTCATGACGGATATTTTATCTCAGGGCAGCCAAAAATAACGTTTGCAGATAACCCACTTTCCTTTTGGTTGACCTGATTTGTTCAAAGTTCATCTTTTTTATGTGAGGCCTATAGATGGTCATCGACATTTCATTAAGTCCACTGTAACGGTGTAGCACAGGCGTTAACAATGAGCATAAAAAGTAAGCATAAACCCACATTGACGTGTTTAAGGCATGACGTTGACCCATTCGTAACTAGTTTCCGGTGAGCGGAAACGGGTCTAGTTCGGCCTCGTCGTAGGGTCTAGACCGCTCGCTGTTTAGTGCTTATTAATTCTGTTTTAGTCGCTTGGCTCTTGGACTTGTCGCAGTTTATTACGAAAGTTTCCTAGCACTTAGTTGATTTTGAACACCAGAGCCTTTCAACGCTTAATGGCGCGTTTCTGTCGACTATATTCATAATTATGTGAAAATTCATGGGAAACACCTTCATTACACTCTAAATAAACATAATAAATTTGCGGGTCACAATCCCGTATAATGTGGAGGGTTGGGACAAGCGACGCTAATTTACTCCGTAAAAAACTTTACCAGCTTCAATGATAACACTTTTAGCAGTTTGTCCATCAGCTCCAAAAGTTTGTCATCCGGAGTCTGCACAGAGTTGGTCACGATTGCACGAGATTGAGTAGCTATTCATCGACATAAACTGCGTTTTTACGATTACAAACAAATTTGTACCATTCCCATCCCCCATCCCTCCCTCTTGTTCAACTTACCAACAGGTGGGTAAATAACGTGCAAAGAATGACGAGAACGCACGTTCTCTTTTCCGCCCAACGATCAAGTACGATCCGCTCACGTATTAATAATTCATTCCCATTAATACGAGTTATGGCAATTGCGAAGCAAACAATCGTTCCGGTCGTTGCACAGCTGAGCTGCTGCGTGCCCTGACCTAGAACGCGTGAACAACCACTTCCGCTTAATTTGCCGCAATATTTTATTCGTAGTTAATGATCAGAGTCGAATCGACGATCTCGTTGAATCGCACGTCTGTATATTTAAACTTTTTTTTTTTTAAAAGAAAAGTTTGAAGCGCATAAACCCCACAGTAGTCTCATGCAAAGCGTTGGGTTCATGATTGAGTACTCACGTTTGTCTTCTGGGACAGGTATCCTTATCGCCACATACCGGAATAATGGCCTTCGGATGGCACGTTGGATTTCCTCCTTCAAAGTCCTGCAGAGATAAATGTTTTACTCTCAGAAGACGTAGCGCTAATCCGAGGCGGAGAACCCCGCTCGATCTTGATCCATATTTGCGAAAAATACTGCGATGCTAACGTCTGAGCACATTTTTTTTCTCAATGCGAGGGTCGCGTTCGGAACAACTTAATTCACGCTCGGTTGCCCGCAGCGTGCGGAACATAAACAACAATGACGGTGCAGTAAGAAAAGGTGCGCCTTTCAGTGCAAATTTAGCGGAAGAGAAGTAGGCTGCCAGTGAAATTCGCAGGTGGAAATTGTCAGTTTTTCGATTTGGAGGCCGTTGATGCGGTCACAAGTTTGAGCGTTCGGAAACGGTGTCTCCTCTTTGGAGAGATAATTCGCGTGTGTGGCGTGCTATTTTGGCGCTCCCGTTTCATCCCAACTGCTGGCAGGACTTGCGTGCGCATCCTCCGCCACGGTTTGTATGCGGTTGCCACGGCAACCGGCCCCATCCTCCTCCCAATTCTCCCGAATCTTTTTTTTTTTTCGCAACACGAGTTTTTCAATCTTGGTTCTCTCTGGATCGCTCGCTTGACTCGGCATTGAGCGAAACTCAAGTTTTGATTTTAAAAATGCACGTTTCAAGAAAGTTTTGCTCGTGGAAATTATCATGTTGTAAGAAAGGGAAGTTAGAACATCTTCTTTCATCCAATGGCGTCTCAGTGTAGGAATCATTAGAAGTTCGAGGATTAATTTTCTTTCAAATCGCGCGACTGCGGAACGAGGGTAGTTTTGAAAAGTTCTTAAGTTATCCAGTTTGTGTTCTGCCAAGAATCTAAATTTGAACGCGAAACATGACACCATTGATCTCTTGATAGGGGTTGACCCCATTTTTAAGTGGAGGATCGCCTTCAGTCTGACGGCCAATACCCGCATTGCTGATGCCATGAATACATATTTTATTTTCCCCTATTGCGGACAAAGATTCATCGAATGTTGATTTTTCTTTGTTCAATTTTTAATCTGTGCATTTTTTTATTTAATACTAGCTCGTTGGCTAAGCGATCGAGTGAAAGCGACGAAGTAGGCCTAATGAACGAACCACAAAACATACGGAGCACCGTAGCGGAAGATTATTTTTTTTTCGTTTTGTACGCGTTATACGTCATCACGTACAAAACGAAAAAAAGTAATGTTCCGCTACGGGGTTCCGTATAACCGCGGCCCCGGAACCAGGCAAGCATCCAGCCTGGAAGCAGCCAACCATCTACAACGCCCGAAACATACAGCTCTTCTTTATATATATGTAGATAACGGAGGAATTATAAAGTTTGACAAAATACCACTTAGCCGCAGGACGAGTCCTTTAACTGAAAACATATTTGTATCCGCCACTGATCGACCCTCCATCCGGCGGCCTATTTCGAAAGTAAAAGATGAGCGGATTTTCGCGGAACTTATGGCGAATTCGACTCATTACACCAGGTGCAGGTGCTTGTTCTGGTGGGTGTAAACCGATCACGTGCTATGTATTGCGCGATGCGACCTCCCGA
>JAQGAO010006827.1:0-11879 GCA_034697705.1 Ommatoiulus sabulosus | reverse complement strand
AGCAAAAGCAATAAAAAAGGTGGCAAAGTGTATTCAAAAATGGTGTTAAAACTTAAGTCTTCCATTAACCCCCCTTTGCCCTAAGCCCTCAGTTTGGCCTCGGATTAAGCGCGAAGGTATAAGCCGAGAGTACCATGTCCACGAGGCCATGACACGATTGATCACGAAACAATGGGCTTATTTTCGACGCATTGTTTCCCAAAACACCTTTTGGTTTTCGACCATTGAACAAGAGGCAGCGGCCATAAGCCACCCAGTTGCAGCGAAATCCATAGAAATACCCCTTCCTGGGCCACGGATTCAACAGGGCTTAAAAACGGGGCAACAAGTGAACATCCGCTCCCCTAATAGTACTTGCAGCTGCATGGAACACAATTGCAGCCCAAAGTAGAAACGAGCAAAATGAGGGAATAAAAAAGAAGGGGGGGGGGATTGGGGTTAATGGGCCCCTTGATTGATGGATCAGCTACGAGCAGATATGGAAAGCTCTTCTGGAACATAATGCCACTAATAGATTCTCTTCCGATAACATGCTTCAATTTCCAAATTAGGCAAAATGAACCCTGAACCCATTTAATACACTCGTCGATCTACACGATGGCCAAATATACCCAGTCAAAATCTATTCAAGAATCTGAATCGTAGAAAAAATGGCCACTAGGAAATATTACAATGTGTTCGTATTTCCATGGGGCATCGTGCGCGGATATGGCATTAACTCAAAAATGTTACAAAAAATTTGAAATGTTCCAGCATTACGCATTCCGCGCAAACATGGATACTATAGTTATAGAACGACCGTATTGTGCCCGAAAAACAAATAAAAAAGATTGCAAACAATAAAAAGCAATACAAATATTCATAATCTATTATTATTCAGTTGCCAGTAGGAAGTCAGTGGTGGGCCACACACCTTGTTTATCAAAGCAAATCGATTTTAAACGAACGAAAAAAATGATAAATAAAATTTCAAATTCAACTTTAATGGCGAGACTTCTAAGCAATCGCCGATCCGAGTCTAAAAATTCGCGTTTTATTCTCACACTCAGCAATTAGTCGATCGATGAACGAATACATTCGTGACAATAAATCCTAAAAATTGTTACTTTTCACCGGAATGAATTCGAAATGAGAACAAAAAATCTAACCACTAAAGCAAATAAAACAAAACAAAATTTTTTAGTTGTGTTTGAATATAAAGAAAAGCCTCCCACAGTTTCCTCGAGCATGCTCGCTTCGCTTAGCCATTAAAACCCCTTCGGTTGACCACTGTCCATCCGCGCCTCGCTTCTCACGTTTTCGGAACACTTCCGAACGTCAGTTTGCTCAGGTGCAAAACCGACTTTGATCGTTAAAACTGCTGAAAAATCACTAAATCGGCAGCAAATATCCCTTCGGGGTACATGGGATCATATAAGCCGATTTGCGCGTGCACGTGCACGATCATAAACTTCAACTTGAAAAATCGAGTTTCTCGTATATAAGCCGCACCCGGAAATTTTCCCTAATAACCCTGATAGGCGATATAGCGGACAAAAAAATTACTTTCAACTTTTCAGAAATATGGATTGTACCGTGGATCCGGCGTTTCATACACAAAACACTATGTACACGAGCGGGACAGCTGGATGACGTCATTTTGGCTATCGTTTTTTAATCATGGCGCATTAATTCCGAGCTCACCGAGTATCGCTGGCTGCGCATCAGGGGCATCAATTATTAATTCAGATTCTTGCACGATGTTAAAAGCTGCGTTTATTTATGAATTGCTGCTCCTGCCATCTATCTTCTTCTCCTAATGCAATATTGATATGACACGATGCTCCCAGACACGCGAAACGCAGCGCCGCTATAGATTCACCTCTAATGCTATTTCGATGAAATAAAGCTCCGGATCAATATGGACACCGAGTATATACGGAGAAATGTTATTAAATTCAGAGTCGAAATCCGCTTTTCTCGAGCGCGAACACACGGGGAGGACCCTTTAGACATTTAAATAAAACGCACTGGCTTAGCACGGAACTACATCGCCTAGCCTTTTGGCACTCAATTCATGCTAATCGCCTTCATCCGGCTGAAAAACAAACAACGAAGAAGCCCGGATTTTCGAGGCATTTTTTGGATAAAATTCTACACATCTAATGGATAGTTGTCAGCAAAATCCTTTCCTTAAAGACCGGTTAAAAAGTTTCGTTGGTTGTTATCAATTATTCATATTGTATATATGAAGCGAGTACCCTAGAAAAAAACTATCAACCGTGACTCTGTGAGAACTACTTGACCACTTGCAGTCGTACGATGCAGAGATTCTCCTGCGAAATCTTGCGTATACGGACGTGATGTAGATGAGCAGAAAATCTCATGTACCGAGTTCTCAAATGTTATTATTGTTGCTGATTTAAGCGCAGTTCTTACGTTATCTAAACACCATGGCTCGCTCCCCCAGAAATTTCATTTTCAACTTTCCTGACTTTTCCAGGTTTTCAAAAATATTTCCCTCACCAATGATAATGTCAAAAATTGACATAAAAATTATAAAATTGTAAAAAAAATGTGCATGAATTTTTTTTTTTTTTGAAAATGTGACAATTTTGTATTTGGAAAATGTATAGAAAGTTTTTCAAATTTCTACATATAGTAGGCCATACGCTGAAAACGTGGAGAAATTTGCAAAATTTGCCTTTGGAAAATGTGGACAATTTTGTCCTAGGAAAACGTGGAGAATTTTCCAATTGCGTCCTCGGAAAACGTTTACAATTGTGCAAATTTCTATACTCGGAAAACGTGGCAAATTTTGATAATTTGTATACTCGGAAAATGTGGAGAATTTTGCAAATTTGTCCTCAGAAACTGTTGCAAATTTTTTACTCAGCTGAGAAAATGTAAAAATGTTTCCAAATGGGCTCTGAGCTAATCATGCATTAGAAGCATTAATTTTGGATAGCCACAATTACGCAAGACTACGATGAATTTCCCTGACTCTTCCAGGTTTTCCAGGTCTGGGGGAACCCTGAAACATGGTTTTAACGCTGAAAGTTACCGTTAACAATCAAAAACCACAGACACCAATAGGAAGATTACACGAATGCAGTATAGGTTCCAGTAAAATTCCCATTACCAGCTACATGGTTAGTTATCAATCATACTGCAGTACATGCGTGTAACTAAACCAACCGTCCATTTCCATGCATGCAGCGACTCCCGTGGATTTTAAGGATGACCAGCAAGTATTTGCTAAACAGAACTCGCAGTTATACGTTCACAACTAATCCCTCGTTTCACCGAATTCTATAAATTAGGCTTGACCACACGATGGGACACTGGTCATTAATTGAAAAATCTCGCCAGGGGATCGCCAGATACACGTTCGTTTTAAGCGCACGATAGATTTTGTTGAGTAGTCCGCGTTTAAAAATGCATGAAAATTGCGAATGAGCAGGGTGCGTATCGCAGTCAAAATATTGAAGTACTACAGTAAATAAATATTCATCGCGATAGCGAAACAACGGCGCGAAGGAATTTTGCATATCTTCGTCGGTACACGCGTACAGGGGAGGATCTCTTAAAAAAAAGGACAGAAAATTTATTACTAAGCTAGGCATAATTCAATTACTCGCTTATGAATAAAAAGGCCATTTATTTCTACGCATTGTTTTACGGTGGACTACATCCATTTGTTTATCATCGTAATTACTCTACTCCGAGAGAGATATGCCATTACGTCGGAGGATGAAAATAGTTGCGTGGGAATGACCTTTTCATACACTTTTTAATTTGTCTCCTTTCAGAAAAGTGCGGTTTAGTAGGAATTTGACGCGCACTAAGCCTACGCTAGCATTCATCTCGATTTGGGTGGGTGGAAGGACAGGCGCGAGGGTCGTCCATAAAGCAATAACGAACTGTTCCAGAACTTGAGCTAACGTTTCTGGGCCGTCTTCAATCTTTTTGAATAGAGGAGAAAACTTGATCAGAAGCTAGTGCACCGGATGAGAATATGCCCATAACTGATGTCAGGAATGAAGGCGATGCTCAAAATGCTTACGGAATGTGCTTCGTTTTACCCGTTCGCTTTCGAGACTTGGCGCATCGTAAACGAGAAATTTGAATAAAAAAGTAATCGAGGTAAGCTCCAGCACTTCCTTTCACCTCGGGGGACCATTGCAAAACTCGTTTCGACACAAATTAAGGATTTTGGATCAAAAGAAAAGAGCACACACCCCAAAAATTAAATTACTCAATTTTTGAGGATATGGGTTGAACCACTACTCACTCTCGCGTTTGATAAACACCCCCCCCCCCTTGGTAATACTCGCGTAGCCGTAAATAAACAATGCATTTTCGCATATATTCAGCAACCACTTCGGACTGGGTTTTATTTGAATGCTTAATGGGAAGCCAAGGCGCGTATACGTGGGCCGTTTCTGCGATTGTTATTTGGGAATGACACTGACACACAATATAAGGCTGCGCGTTGCGTGTAGGTGTTCACCGCAAATATACAACTTTTGCTTTTTGGTCTGGATTAAGAAGTGCCAGTGGAATTCAAATGACACGAAAAAGGTCAGTAGGGAAACGAGTTAATTCGCGTGAGTCTAAAAAATAATCAAAACGAGATAAGAAACGGGAAAAAAACTCAGCCCATACGCACCACAATTGAATTTATTGTATGAATAAGGCAAACGTTAGCCATAAATCAAAGGAATTAATCCAAGCCGAAGGCTATATGCAAACGAACGTAATTTCCATGAAATTTAGAAATAAACTGGACGTGCAACGCTTTTCACGATATACTACCTCTCCCACCTTTAAACAAGACCATGCAATCACTTTGAGGACAAGAATTCAGCAGCGTGTGTATTTTATGGTGGAGCCTTTTTTTATAGACAATCCCACTAACGACGATATACTGATAAACAACAGGAACAGGGTCTTCCATTAAATCTAGACTGCGTGATATCACACATATCGATTCTTTGCATTACAATCTAACCGATCGAGACTCAACAGGGTCATCCATACATTACATCATAATGGACGAGTGGTCATTTTATTCTAATTGGATATGTGATAAAATGATTTTAACTTAATACATGTAGATGTAATCGATTTTTTTAAAGTAACTGGCTTTCCGATTTACTATCCATACGAGATACAGTATACATACAGTGCTTTCTACTTCAGCACACTGCAGTCACGAAGGCCACCCAAGAATTACGGCAACCAAATGTTTATCATACATTTTTCAATCGATTATTACAGTACCGCAATAGTTGTGAAATCCTTCAAACAAATATATTTTTTAGCTATGCGCAAACAACTCGAAGCAAGAAGGGAACTGCGATGGCGTACCCAAAGTTGTGCCATGGCGAAGTGAGGCAATTGGGGGGAAGCGCCGTAGGGTTTCGAGCGCAAATTTAATCTGTGAGCGACATGTTGGCCAGAATTGATTACCCACCGTGGAGGTGACTTCATTGCTAGTTAATCACCGTGAGAGACAAGGATATCGTGATTTATAAGGACTAATTGCGCTAACGCATACATCATCGAGACGATTTTAATGCAACCCACAATTTAATTAAGCAGCGATGCGCATTTCGGTCGTAGCTGCGACAAAAGGGGGGAACAAAGCGAAGAGCGAAAGGAAATTTCCCTTTCACTCAATATCGTACAAGGGGGACTGTCAACGAGAAGACCCGCCAGAATCAGGCATACAGGGTGCGTTAGGTACTCCATCCGAAGCAATTTCCGAGATATCTCAATGCTAACATGAAGTTGCTTTTTAAGTTTAAATGCACTATAGTTCAGCACACGAGTAGTTTCAAGATTCTGTTGAACAATGAATATTTTATACATCGTCCGCTTGATAAGTGACCAAACTCAACCCATCATTTTGGGATGAAGCTAATTTTAATCCATGATATGTATTTCCCATTAGCCGAAACTATGGTGACCTCAGATATTTCGTTTTTATTGAATATAGAGCTCAATTCAGGTGACTTAATACCGCGTTTAAACCGAAAATTGAATTTTTTTTCTCAGTTGTATCACTTTTGCAGCGGGATCCGGGATACGACATTTCAGCCAGTATATCAGTTTGCAAGTACCAGGACTACGTTTATTAAACAATTAATATTTGCAAGAAATAGTTTAAAGAAATAGCCTTTTTGTACGTGATTCCTGGTTTAATCAGTGACCTGTCAAAACTAAAATCGAAGGGGGAAACCTAACCTCAGAAAAATGGGCAAATATTAGAAGAAGAAAAAATACCCAACCAATGAAATTTTAAAAGACGAAATTAGCAGACAAGATAATAGAAATTTAATATCGAAACAACCACTAGCAGACATTATAAAGTTAAATGTCAATTTGTGCCCCAGGCATTTCCTGATTCTTTTTGGGGGGAAGGAGGGGGGCAGGAGGGATATAGGGAAAAGGTGGGAATGGAGTTCCGAGTCAGGGTCAGTGACCGATGCAATCAGCTGACTCCACCATCTATAATTAAGGTATTTATTTTAAACATCATACAGGCAATCGTTTCGATTTATAATATTAAGACCTAGGGAAAATAAAATTCGTGCGAGCGCACAAACGTATGAAACTCCTGATTATTGCAATCGAGGATCGTACATTAATCAAGGTAGATGATATCCCTTATATCGATTATTTAACGTAAATGAGAAGAAGATAAAAAGATGCAAAGAATGTATGGACACTTCCAGATGCATTCCGCATAAAACACTATATGTTCCAAAGCATAACGGGGTGTCGTGCTATAATAACCAACAGTCAGCATCCAACCCTTAGGGGTCGTCAGATCCTTGATTTTGCAAAACACGTAAGCCTAGTCGTCCGAAGCAAATCAAATATTCGTATCGATTTTTTTAAAAAGTATTTTAATGACTCCCAATTATGGAAAATTTAAAATAACTATCAAATTTTGAGTAATTGTTAATTTCAGGAAGAGAGCAAGCGAGCACGCATCATGTCAAAACTGTGACATAATGCGAGAAGAAACAGAGCTTGTTAATGGGTATAAACTCAATTACGCCATTTTATCTCAAAAAGGCAAAAAACAGCTTCCACGTTGGATAAAACTGAAATACTAATTCATCACTTTACAAGAAGCTCGAATTAAAAAGTCAAAGCAAATGTCAAATCAACGGTGGGTGAAAAAAATCCTTGACATTTTTGGGAATTGGGCGAGCCGACCAATTCTATTAAAAACAATTTTTGATTATTTCCTAGCGGCTTTCCCAATTTTCACTCTTGGGTTTTTTTTTCAGACGCCAACCGAACCGAACCACTTAAAAGATGTTCCGCTCCGTTTGCTTCTCATTAGGTTTTCGACGAAAAATTCATTTTTCAAAAATACATATTTTTACTCGTGCTCAAAATCTCGATGAATTTATGCTAGCCAATTTCCCTCTTGAAAAAACGGCAGATCCTCGACCTCTTTTCAAAATTTTCCCCTTTTTTATGGAAATCATCAGCCAATTTTAATTTTTGGCAAACAAATGTTATCAATCTTCGTCCTTGTTGCGTGTTTTCGTTTTTTGTTCCTAAAGTTCAACAACGGAATAATAAGTTGCGAAATTTCCCATTAAGTTACTTCACCCACACACAACAACGGGTTAACGCGCACGCTGTAACACGAACTCCGTTCCCTTTTATCAAAATTCAAAACTTTCGCAAAATCGGCTGTCAACTCAACAATCATCGCGCTAAAATCTGGCCACGAGAGGGCAGGTCTAGTCGTAACCATATTCCAGAATCACTGATAAATACGTGACAGGGATCTAGGGAGGCGAGAAAGAAATTAACATTTACAAAAAATAAAATAAAAAGGACTTGGAGGGCAATTGCAGCACTTTCACACTAGCACGCTAGAATTTTGTTCATTTCGTTTTAGTTCAGCAAATAAACACGATGGGGAGCCTATCCCATCCACTCCCCATTACACATCCCCAGGAGTATTGTAAAAAAAAAACCTATCCTGACTTTTTTCTATTGGCAGCGACGAGTCAGTCAGTGCCAAAAGTAATACTGCAGCTTCCTGTTTGGACAATTGCCTTGTATAAATAAATGGCACAGAGCGGAGCGCAACGCGACCACACCAGTGGCCTCCCTTTACAACAAAGCAACCGTTGAACTAAAACTGGGGAAAAAACAGTTATCCCAGAATGATGGAGGGAAATCAAAGGGAAAAAACGATGAGAGGGATGACGGTACGAGGGGATAAACGCTGGAGCCCACTATTAATAACTCCATCCCACTCAAAAGCGTGCACGAATCCTGAATGAAGACTTCTAGGATACGTTCACAATTTAATCCTTGATCAAAGAACGTTCCGTTAAGACATTTAATGGTTCCATGGACGATACCGAACTAAAGGGTCGAGTCGAGTTTTGTCTGGAATAGATTTCTCGAGTTTCACTGACTCGGATATATTTGTTCTACCATTAATTGGCAATTAACTAGCCCGAGGCTATGGTTGTTTGAGTCGAGCTAGTTTTTCAGACTCGAAATTCCGAGCTTCACGGCTCGGAATAGCTGCTCAAACTCGTCATTTCAAACACCAAAAGGAAGTTCAGCTTATCACCGATAAGTGTTTCAAAGGTTTTCGATACGACATTTGTTTTACGATTCATTCGAGTGCTTGCAACGCTTCGATCATCCGGATACAGGGAATCTCAATGACATGCAAAGGACACTAACAAATAAATTCTTCTGGAATACCTACTCTCAACTACCGGAAATAGTTCTAATCTGTCATTTGTGCCACCTTTTTCAACCGATACAAACATGCCCCTTAATTTTCATTTAAAAAGTGCACATTTTAACAATTTTATGTTTCTGAATCTGATGATCAAACTTCCAGCACATTTCCAAAGAGGATGCACAGAGACCCGAGCGCCACCTCGCCTCACCCTGCCCGATGAAATCTGTTGATTAAATCACTTCGTAAACATTCGGAATTTAGCTTTAAAAAAATGTTTTTTTTTCTTAAACATCCGCCGAGTTACTCTGCCCTCCTAATGTTTTAATGCTTCATCGACCAATTGCAATAAGGGGGGGAAGACTATCACCCAGGTATATTTGTGTCAGAGCAACACGTTCAGGCATAAACACACGTGGCACTTGAAAAAGAACAGCTCACTATCGTTAAAAAGACCGCCCAGGAAAGAAAAAAAACGTCACCCATTACATTTAAAGATTTCGAAGAAAGTACACGAACTTTTAATACGCCATTTCGGCCCACTTCCAAAATCGTCCTTTTTTTAAACCAAAAATTTCTAATTTTGGTGAAGACGCACGACGAATAAGCTTAGCGAGCATTCGACTGGAAATCGGATTTCTTAATTAACGCACACGATGGGGGACATTTCTTGACAATTAGGTTTCCCGTCATTTAATTTGCAATCAATAGCGCTTCCAATTAATTTAATTAGCCTCGGAATTTGGCGTGAAACAAATACTGAACGGATGAAACCGAGCGAAACATTTCTCCCGTTTACAAGGTGTCTCTGAAATCCTTTCACCACCGAAGTTTCGAATCCAAAAACAAGAATTAAAAAGAAAACGTGAGCTATTCCGGGCTCTGACACGTGACCAGTTACCCGTAATCGTCGTCGATCGACTCGCCATCTACTGACAGGTTGCGAACATAATTGGGACGCTAAACGCAGAAAAGCACATTGCGCTCAGCCTCATGCAAGTTAAGTTGAATCATAGGGTGCGAGCACAAAGAATGCTTACTTTCGACGTGCTTCTTTCAGCTTCTTTCGTGCTTGGTGGCGCCACTGCATGCGTTGTGCTAGGTGAAACATTCCCCGTAAAACCTTGCACATGCGCATTATAGCAACTCACGATGAGCGCAGGACACGTTTTACGGTACATGTATAGACGGCTTGCGATCGTGAATATGTGCATGGCTATACTTTTGACCAATAGTGATCAATGTGCCACTCTGTCTTAAAAATCTGCTTTCGGATTTCCAAAAAACAATGTTACAAACATTCTTGAAAGCTTATAAGCGCTTCTTGTAAGCTCAGACTGGCTCGGCTAAGCTTTCTTTGAGTGCGCCCTCATTTAAAAAGCATGCCACATTCTTATCCTGCTTGTTGCGCTACTGTACGCCGAGTGCTAAATGCCTGTAATAAGCATTCTTTATGCTCGCACCCATAAGCATGATCCCCCCCCCCCCATAGAATGCTTCTTACTGTATTTAAAACGTGGCCTCCAAAGTTTCAAAATAATGAGATACAGTAACCTCGTATAGAAACACCAAAACCAAATACTGCAGATTCATTCACGTTTTGTTTTTTTTAAACTATAGGTAAATTGCACTCTGTAGGTTCTAAAATTTATCATCGTTAGTTAAAATTGATGATCGTTGATTAATACGCACGCCAGATGTCATGTCGGATGAGTGACGTAAATCGCCGTCTAATTAATTTTCGCGCTTATGACGTCATAATTTAGTAACCCAACAGCGGCTCGGGCACGAGCACATATGCTTGACGCATATCTGCACATATGCAGATCCTGGCGTCGACTGTTTGCAGCGCCATCCAATGAGGGCTTCCAGCTTGAATGCTAAAATAATATTACCGCAACGAACTGACAATGCTGTCACGGTTCTCGTTGCCCGTCCAAAGCGCCATTTTTCTCAGAATGAAATCGACTTGATAAGTACGAGAGCTAAAAAATAATAGTTTTCAAGTGGGCGCACGGGTGAGAGGGCGAACAAACGAACCAAAAAGAAAGAAAAAAAAAACTGTTTGGCACGCAGACTAAATAAAATGAACCTTTCGGAATTGCATTTCCACTTCGTTCGGCTCGTGCATCCCGAATGGCGCTGCGCTGAAGGAAAATAGAGGCCGCCTGCATCGTGCCTGTCACTACCTCGTTCGTAGAATTAAAAAGCAACACCGTGCCCCATATTTGGGATCCGAACCCGGGTTCGGAACGAGTTTATCTTGCAACGAAGTGGAGAACAAAAGAATGCGTTTGGCAAAGCGGACCAACTACGAGGCGTCTATCAACGTCGCACTTGTACAGAAGGGCAAAGCACCCAAACAGTTTTGTTTTCAAAATGGATTCCTCTTAAAAAACCGAGGAAAAAAAACGTTGATTTATAAACAAAAATGAACTTCACCTCAAAATAACACTTACGAACGAAGCGCTGCCACCTGCTAGCAAATTTGCACAATTCTCCCCCCGACTTCGCAGATCAGGCCGTTCGCGGTGTGCGAAACGCGTGTTCGTAAGCTGCGTTTTGATTTCTCGCACTTATCGAACAGTCGATTGCTTAGATTTAGCCAAGAGTATCAGATTATAATAGAATTAAGATATAAGATATAATATTATCTATATATATATAAGATATAAATAGAATTAAGCGCATAAAGTCGCGATTATTGATGGCTTTGAGCCTTTGATTGTCCCTACGCGCACGCACGTGTCTATGACACTGACCCGCCATAGGACTTCCGGGACCCGACATCCGACGTCCCTGGACTTCCGGGACCCGACATCCAACATTACTCGTACATTACTCGTTCATATGTATTTCAAATGACCAGTTGAACTGGATATAATTGAATATAATTGAATTACTAATAATAGTTGAATAACTGGATATAATTGAATGTTTAACTACATTTGAGCAACATATTAAAATCAACTGTGACTGTGACTGTGACTACACTATGGCCCCCACTCCGACAGCTCGACTTGAGCTCTTGAATGACGTCTGCATGTTGGAGAACCTTTTCTCCATCATCTGTGCCAAGAAATCTGCAACCATGCAAGAGAAATCAGACTTCTCCCTCCATATTCTGCACATTAAAGCCTTCATCACCAATCAGTTTGAT